>VWZI01007278.1:107328-125373 GCA_013396835.1 Psilopogon haemacephalus
TTCAGATTGCTGTGGAAGGATTTGTTCTCGCTGCGGAACGCTGAGCTGGGGGGGAGGAGAAGAAAAACAAATGGGAATAAACTACCACATAAACAGTCTTAAGTCACAGTGTTTGCTGCTAACAGATGCATTTAGGTAAATGCCGTTACCTCGAGAGGTGTTATCTTCTGGGGATCCTTATCATAATTTTGTTTTAAATCTGAACAGCTGTTGTTTAACTACCACAGACCACAATTTATCTACAGCTTGAGGCCATAAAGGTACCTTTATTACACTCTTTTTTTTTTTTTCTTCTCCCTCCCCCCCTTCCATTTGATTTAATTTCAGCGTGTCTGACACCAAAATGTTATATACAATTTGCATATTACAATATGCACTATTGCAGATTCCATACACGGCTAAATGGGAAAATCAGAGCGGAATGGCAAATGGGGGAAGCTTGCAATGACAAATAAAAGAGGAAGATGAGCTCCCATGTTTCATTTACATGTAAAATATTCTGACAATAGTTGTTTCCCCAAGAACAAAGAGCTGGTTTTTCTAGGGTGACTGGTTTATGATGGCTGCAAGTAGGGAAAAAAAGGATGTTTTTTAATTTTGGCACTGGAACAGAAGCATGCTTATCTGAATTGAGCCCTGGGGCTTGCCATATAATTGGAATAAAACTTAAGTCTTACTTAAGAAACCAACAAATATGGAAGCAAGAATCATATCCACAAGGAGCAGCCTTAGTCTAGCAAGATCAAAAATTGCCTTCCTGAAGGACAAGTGCTGCCTGAAGTTGCAGTCCTGAAAGGGAATTGAGCAAAATGTGGTTTTGTTTTGAGGCACCTGATCTTTTGTAGCTGATCTCCCAAGTTTATTACAGGATGCTAGAAGGGGAAGTGTTGCAGGTGGCTTGTAGCAGGTGGCGTCCATGGGAAATTGTGGCTCTTACAATTTGTGATCCTTCTAACCTTTATATCCCCAAGAATGGTGATCAAGGTGGCATCTCCAGCTCCAGGTTACTGCAGTTAGTGCTGCAAAGGAATCTCTATGCATATGTCTGTGTCTCTCCCCGTGCTGCTGCAGGCTCTCCCTGTACCTCCTTACTCCTTGGAGAAGCAGGAGGCCTTTGCCTCTCGAGTTGCCAGTCCAGCAGCTTTCACCAGCACAAAAACTGTGATAGGAAATCTCCCGAAACATCAAGCTTTGGACAAGAATTGGAGTATAGATAGCCGTTAACACTTAACAGAAGCCAAAGCTCTAGAAGTTTAGGTTAGGTTTTTCCCCATTTGGAATAAATAATAAGAGCTGAATTATATATAAAAGAATATATGTATTAAGTAAAATAGCTCAATGACATAAAATGCATCTCATCACCTTTATTCCTTTATCCTACTCATGAATGTGTAAGTTGTGAATGCTTCTAGGAGTGGGATGTTTTTGCTGAATTCTTTTCCTGAGCAAAGAATACATTAATCTGTTGGCACTTATTAAGAAGAAATGATCATCATATGCAACGGTTTCTAATTGAGCTTCCATGCTCTGACATCCACCAAGTAACATAACAATGCTTAGCTTGGCTTTTCCAGGAAAATGGACAGGGATGTGACTCCTGAATGCTGTTGGTGATCAAACTATGTTAGTCTTCTTGATGCTTAATGCTTAAAATCAGCACAGGTAGACTAGAGTGGGCTCTACTGTGGCCCCAGAAGCCCCAAATTGGGGTTTATTTCTGCAATCTGCCCCTAGTCAATTTAATTTCTCAGTTTAAGGTTGGAAAATTGGAAAGAACTGATTTTTTTGTTGTTCTTTTTTAAGGCATCACAGAATTGGGAACAAGACAGCTTAATGTAGTAGTAGGCTTGTCAGCACAGAGAACTTGTGTCCTTACAGATATTATGCAGTGCTTAATGTCTTCAAAATGAGCAGAAGCAGGATTTATTGAGGTACATGCAGATATGAGCCAGTGGCTAATGTCTCTTGTATAATATTGCTCCTGAAAGTACAACTCCACAAAGAATACTGTCTGGAATTACAGGGCAAGAGCAAGTCAACAGTTAATTGGCTGTGCTGTAATTACTTCTAGATGCATAATGTGCAATACTTATAGGACTTGTAGAGGTGGCATACAAATTTCACAGTGGTCTCCTGGTACTTTATCAGGTGTAGTCTCTGTTGTAGGTCCTGGGAATGGTGCTGTTATAATTTATTCCTGCTCTGCTGTTTTAAAATGGAGTGTGAGTGGTGTGTGTTTATTTATTTATTGTTTTATTTTTTAATTAAATGTCTTGGTTTTGTACGCTAGTAGCAAAAGGTAGGACAGGTGCCTTTCAAAGTCTGTCATTCTTTGCTAGGATGGAAGTCATTCTACTTGCTGTTGCCTTGCTTGGAGTAGCTTATGTACCACTAAGTGGTGTGTGTGTGGCAGAGGTGTAGTATGTTATGATATTGTAGCCCAGTGGGTTCCATACCTGAGAAGGGTGCAGGTTAGGTATGTATAGACACACAGATGAGATCTTTGAATACCTGGCACCAAATTTTCCCCACCTTTAATCCAGGGTACATGAAATGTAATTTCACTGAATTTATGGAATGACCACTGTGGTCATATTGGGCAAAGACCTGAAACATCCAATAGCTGCATGGGTGGGAATGTAGATGTGATCTCTAGAAACAAGGCCAGCCACCAGTAAATTCTTGACCGGGCTATGTCTCATGATGTTAGCAGTCCCCAGAGCTGTGGCTCTTTGGATGTCATCCAAGCCTTGGAAGTCAACTGTAATCTTTCCCACTCCAGCAGCAGAAATGCTCTGAAGTTTGGTGGCACAGCAGGCACATTTCAGGGCTACTGAAATCAGCCTTGGGAAGTGAGTTTGGAGGGACGTGTGTACACTTGATTTTTCTCACAATCACAGAATATTAGAGGTTGGAAAGGACCTCCAGAGATCAAGTCCATCTCCCCTGCAGAGCAGGGTCACCTAGAGCAGATCACACAGGAACAAATCCAGGCAGGCCTTGAATATCTCCAGAGAGGGAGACTCCACAACCCCCCTGGGCAGCCTGTTCCAGTGTTCTGTCACCCTCCCAGAGGAAAATTTCCTCCTCATGTTTCCATGGAACTTCCTATGCCTCAACTTCCACCCATTGCCTCTTGTTGGGAATTTTGTACATACTTAGGACACCTACCTTGTGCACCACAGATGCAGATGTTATAATACAGACCATGGAATCCCCCAAATGCCATTTTTATTTTACCTTATTAAATATGGAAATCATGTCAAAAGTAAATGTCAAGGGGCTATAAAATTACCCTTCTTATCTCCTGTACGTTTATCAGTTGATAAATGGAAAGAAGCTGCTGCCAAAATAACTGTGAATGAATAATTTATAAATGACTGATGCATCGTGTATGTTGTTTCAGGCAGAAAACAGTAGGACATCAATAATCAAAAGAAGTTGGATTAATTTAGCAGTATTTTGCAGTTGATATTTTTATCTAAATGCTGCAGTCTGGACCTCTGCCGTTGTGAGACCCTTCTCTTTGTCACTAAGGACTGATCCACAGATCACTGAAATCAATAGGAGTCAGCTGTTTGCTTCAGCAAGATGTGGATCAAATTTATAATATGCATATATAGTTGTGGTGTTGTTTTTTTTTTCCTCCTGGTTTCATAGTGTTCTGAATCTGAATTTCTTTAGCACTGTTTGTGGAATGTTGTTTGGATGCTCCTATGGGCTGAATTTACCTCGTTTGGTAGAACTTGATCAAACGAGGATTTGGCGGGGGGGGGAAGTGACTGCAAAAAGAAATAAGTCTCCGCTCTTATTTTTCAGGTATTTGTTAGTGTTCACACAGGGAAAGCTGGTTTCTTGTAACTTGGGTTTCAGTGCAAAGTGAGCATTTTTTTACTGGCATTTATTTTTTCATGTGCCTACCCATAAACAGGTAATGCATTTTCAGCACCGACCATTGCGAATAAGGTTTAATCCTGAAGAGGTGAACTAGATTCTTCCGTGTGATTTAAATATGGCCCATTTTGCCCATCACATGACAGAGCTGCCAGAGATTGCCTCAAGCTAGTTTATGGCTTTAACTAAAGGTCATCTTAGGGGGAGGAGGAAAAAAAAATCCCACGGAGCAGGGGAGGAGACAAATGCACTTAAAAAAACCCAAACCAAAACAAACACAAAAGCCCCAAGATACCACACACCAAAACATTATAAAAGTAGCTGTTTAAGTGTCTGTTCTAAAGAATACAAATGAAAAAGAGAAGCTGACGTTATGTTGGAGTGAGTCAGGGGGAGGAAATGAAACCACCACCACTGCTAATAATACTCTCTCCTCCCCCTGCACAGCACAAAGCCTCACAAAAGAAAGGTGTGTAAAGCGATTGCCTGGATTTCGGTCTTTGGCTTTCTCCACCTGACCTAGATATCTGGCTAGCAGTTCACCACTGCAGAACAGGTCCTGCTGCAACCCTCCTACCTCACTGCCTGTTAAGAGCAATTCTCACCTAGCACTACATCCTTCCCCAGGATGCAGTCCCAGCTAGCCGCCCGCTCCTCCTTGTAGACCCACACTGCAAAGAGAAGAGAAATCCCAGACCTCCCGAGGGCTGAGGGGCTCCCAAACTGTGCTATGTTACCAACAGCTCCATGGTTAGCAAACTGCTGTGACTAAATGGAGGTGGGGAAGCACTGCAGGCAAGGGATTGAGAAGTGTTGCCCTCCCATAGCACAATGCCGATGCACGGAATTGGCCGAAACAGTGAAACTTCACAGATAGTGCAGCAGAAGGCAGTGGCTCTCTTGTTTGGGCATTTTATTACCTGGAGCAATATGTGCAGAGAAGGGAGATAATGAAGTACTTGACTAATTCAGTGTGATCCAGCTGGCTAAGCCAGAGGGGCTGCAGAGCAGGAAAAGCTACAGAATTCACTGCTAGCCATTTTCCCTTGATACCTGTGAAGCCAAAACAAAGAAGTGCAGAGATAAAAAAGCAGAGCAATGTCAATATCAGGGAAGGGGAGTGGGATGGCAAAACGGGAGGAGAAACCTCTAAGATTGCGCCCTCCTCTTCCTTCTCCCTTCTGTGCTCTCTCTAGTGATGGGGAGGAGGGCGAATGTTATTTTTATTTGCCTCATGTTAACTTCAACTCTGAGAACTTCACCTAATTGTATTGATTGTGGTTGGGTGTGCCCTGCCACAGTTTGCACCCCATTCAAACCTCCCGTGGGGCAGTGTGCACGGCCACACTAATGCCCAAAGGTTTTGCACCCCATACATTGCAATGCTTAACACCAGCTTCCCTGAAAAAAGAAAAATTAAAAATCTACTATTTGCACTTTGAAGGGGTGGGAAAAAAGGCAGATACTGTAATACAGAGGCACATGCATAGCAGTGCCTTCAAAGCCACCTAACCTCCTTTTCTGCAGGCTGGATGAGCAACATGATTCTTCTCCAGAGGGGAATCAGGAAATGTAAAGCCTTTCCCCGGCTTCTAGGCATCAGTGTGTCTGCTGTTTGTGTTATTTCCCTCGGACAGTGCAGCTATTTAAGTACTCAAGACACATTGCTCCCCTCTGCCTCTTCTCCTTCCCTGCTTGCTCCCCACTATCTTCCTACAGAATGCAGTGCCATCCCAGCTGCACTAACAAGCTGTTCCCCAAACTAGAGCAGAATGCTTGTAAAACCAGCAGTAAGTAGAAGGCAGATACTAGACTTTAATTAAACACACAAGGCTGAACTTCATACCTGATGTAACATCGATGTGGTTGCTATGAAAGGAAATGGTGAGGTGCCCACTTCCACAGCTGAAGGTAGCCCCTGCTGCTCATCAGGATTGCCAGGGAATGAATAACTGCTGACCAGTCTGCCTGCCAGCCACTGCTCATAGTGTGGTGGTGGTTGGTTTTTGTTTTGTTGGGTTGTTTTTAATAGGAGAGAGGCAGACACTATGCATCATTCAGAGATGAGCATCACAAACACGCTTTGCAGGGAAGGTGACTGCAGCAGGCTGCCAATGCTCTTCCAGTGCCAGTCCTGGGGATGGGTTAACTGTAAAAGCAGATTCATTAAAATGGGCTCAGAGCCAAAGTGCTTGTGATTTGGAGGCTCCTGCTAACTTTAAACAGTCATCATTGGGGACAGCTGATGTGACACCACCTTGCAACTCTCTGTGGCTCTTATTTTTTAATGTGCCATGTGCCTTAATTTCAGAATTTCCTTGCTAGGTTCAGCTGGGCATTAACTCGAAGCAGAAACAGCAGCAACTCAGTCTGAGGATGTATTGAGTTTGCAGTTGTCATGGACATTGGGGGCAATGGCTGGTGCTTATCTCTTCCTTGTATGGTGTGGTGTGGTTTGGCCCAGGTCCTCATAAGAAAGCCACAGTGTACTCCAGGAGGACCAGAGAGGTCCAGGAGATGGACCCTGGAAATGGTAGTTTTTGTTATTCAGTCTCATAATCCTGCTGCCTCTTTGAGTGGGCAGCAAAGCCAAATCTTCCTCTTTTTTTTCCTCTCTTCCTTCAGCTCTCTGGAGGGAGTCTTATCTGGTAACTACCTGGGGAGTAACCTGCCTATGGCCTTCGAGGCTGCAGTGAATTTTTTGCTGTGCAATCAGGGCCTGTTTGGGCGTAATGGGAGACAATGCAAGAGGAGAAAATGAGCACTGGGCTGCTATTTAATTTGGCTGGGGGGGAAGGTTTTGGGGGAACTCTGATGTATCCTATATCTGTATTAGGAGTGAAGGATTCACATATTCTGTACAGTTTTCCCTGCACTTCTTTAAATACACTTTTATGTATTCCTCTCCAATTCAGCAAGAGCATTTTTATTTTATTGCCTTTGAGAGTAAAATGATTATTTCTGTCTGCTTTCTAAACACAAGACACACGGAGGTCTACATCAGTTCTGTTCAGCCTGGAAGCTAACGAAAAGGACTAGGTGAGATGATTACCCTCAGACAAGGTAGATTTGGAGATACCAGAAGCTTGTCTTAGGCTTATGTGCAAGTTTTTCAGAAACATTTTACTCTAGGAAAGTATTCTGAGCATTGGAAAAAAAAAAATCTACCTCTCCTGCTCCTAGACTAGTTTTTCCACATGGTGCTAATGTGACTGAAAAGTGACTGGATAATGTCTTACAAAGGCTATTTGTTAGCACTGAAGGGGCAGATGGAAAGAACTGGGTCAGGATTGTGGTAGAGTTGGGATTTCCCTATAGACATTGTGTGTCTGAGGCTCCTTCTGAACAGGGCCATACCGTGCTCTTCATGGTAGGATGTGGAAGTTACAGGGTGGTGTTGCTTAACAGTGAGCCTTGGCATGATGTAGATTAGCAGCTGCTCATAAATAACTCATGAGTTCTTAGAGTCATTACAACCTGACCAGGCCACCTCCTGTACCAATACAGCTATCAATAACAGTGATGAAAATTTTTCAGACAAAGCCTCTTAAGGCACTGCTGCATTTAGCAGTGCGGAGAGAACAGGAGCAATAACCTGGAGCTATGCTGTGTTTAGGGATGAAAGCAGAAGGTTCATGTTCATGCTGCTGAGGAACAGGGTATGATGCTCACTGAAGAATGTATGTGTGCATGTATGTACTTGCTGTGTGTTCAGCTGTGCTGCTACAGCTGACAACCTATAATCTCATGAAGACATCGTATTTTGGAATAGTAGCCTGCTGGGACAGAGCTGTGACCAAACCATTTCCGTCATCTCTCCTTTACTTTGAACACTTGGTTGTTCAGCCTTCATGTTACTCTCTCTTAGAATGTGGTGGGGAAGCACTACTCTATGTAAAACCATTGCTGTGATATGCTGAGTCTTTAAGCAAGTCCAGTTTTGGGACTCCTATTACAAGAGGGATGTGGACATGCTGGAGTATGTCCACAGAAGGGCCACGAGGATGCTCAGAGGGCTGCAGCACCTCTGCTATGAGGACAAACTGAAAGAGCTGGGGCTGTTCAATTTGGAAAAGAGGAGACTCCCAGGTGACCTTCTTGTGGCCTTTCAGGATCTGAAGGGGGCCTACAAAAAGGCTGGGGAAGGACTTTTTAGGCTGTCAGGTAGTGACAGGTCTAGGGGGAATGGAGCAAAACTGGAGGTGGGGAGATTCAGACTGGACATGAGGAGGAAGTTCTTCAGCCTGAGAGTGGTGAGAGCTTGGAATGGGTTGCCCAGGGAGGTGTTTGGGGCCACATCCCTGGAGGTGTTTGCAGACAGGCTGGCAGAGGCTGTGGGCAGCCTGATCCGGGGTAGGGTGTCCCTGGGCATGGCAGGGGGATTGGAACTAGATGATCCTTGTGGTCCCTTCCAATCCTGACTGATTCTATGATTCTATGAGTGTTCAAGCAGCAATTGGTTGGGAAGCAATGCAATCTGCTGTCAAGATGGTGTCTTGCTTAGTAGTTTCAGGTATCATCAGTAAGGTCTGTACAGGTATCTGTAAGATCAGTACATCAGTAAGGCTGCTAAACCTGTGGGAATGTTCAAGTGCATAATATATTTGTGATGCACAAAGCTCAGTCTTGTACACAGAGTCATTTGGAGAACTTAAGCCCTAAACTAAATTGTGCTGAAATCCTCTTTTGGTGAAGGAATTGTGTCATAATATGCAACCTTAACTTCCCCTGGTGGAACCTGAGGCTATTCCCTCTTCCTCTTGTTACTTGGGGAAACAAACTGCCCCCCATGATCAAGGCATCTTTTGTATATTGAGATAGCTTGTAAGTTAACCCTCCCCCATGCATACACTCAGCCAGATGGAAGTCAAGGAATGAAGCTTAGCACAATATGCAAGCAGATATTTACAGTATGTATTATAAATATTTACAGCTAGATACAGAAATATGCAAGTTAAGGGTAATATGGAAATGCAATACCCTTCCCAAAAAACAGTGTCCCCAAAAGGAGTTTCCAACCACCCTTCCACTTCTTTTCCACCTCCTAATCTCATCCTAGCATCTGCCTTACATGTGAGGTGAATTGGAAAGATTGGTGAGGGGGCTTAGAAGTGGAACTCATTATAGAATCAGTCAGATTGGAAGAGATCTCCAAGATCATCCAGTCCAACCTATCACCCAACCCTAGTCAATCAACTAGACCATGGCACTAAGTGCTCCATCCAGGCTTTTCTTGAACACCTCCAGGGATGGAGACTCCACCACCTCCCTGGGCAGCCCGTTCCAATGCCAATCACTCTCTCTGGCAAGAACTTCCTCCTAATATCCAGCTTATACCTCTTCTGGCACAATTTGAGACTGTCCCCTCATTCTGTTGCTGATTGCCTGGGAGAAGAGACTGATTAGTTGGGTTACAAAGATCCAGCTAGAAGCAAAGGAGAGAGAGACAGCAACAGACCAAACTCAGACAGAGTCTGTCTTATGTTTACGTCCTTGCTTTCATACATCTCAGTAAACCTATGAGTGAAGTAGGCATCACTGCTGGGTTTTTTTTTTCCACAGCCTATAAACTAACTTTTCTCATTAAAATATTCCATTAGCCTCAAACCTGCACAGTATATTCACTATTTTAATGAGGACTCAAACTCACAGTAAGATCTGGACTCAGTTGGTAATCATTTAAGGAATGGAGTTGAGGAAGTCAGTCTCTTCCATGAACACAGCTTTTTTTACTGCCCATTATACGAGTTGGGAAGAGAATGGGTCCTAGTATACAGAATTTTGCAGGGAGGGTATTTTCAAGGTGGTTCCCAGCTGCCCCCAACACTGGACAAATGCTTTGTTGTTGAAGGAAAATACACCAAGCTGTTGCCAGAAGATAAATCTGTAGTGGATGGTGCCATGTTTGGTTTAAGGAAACCAGTCTGAGTTGTTTTTACCTTTTTTGCTTCTCTGGGTAATATTTTCTTTCCCTGTCCCCCTGAACCAGCACCAGTTCCTTGCTTGGCACTCAGGGATGTGGAGGGGAGCTCCTGGCCACAGTGGCCATGCATGCTTAGGTCACTTGAGGACACACAGGGGTCAGGCAGGCATTGGTTAGATGAAATCCGTGTGCCTGGCCTTGTGCCTCTAAATGTTACACTCATGTTTAAATATCTCACAGGTCAGTTGTTTTTCTATTTTGAGCACGCAGCAAACCAGGCTGAGGCAGCTTGTAAAATGAATGACTAATTTCCAGGGATTTTTTTTTTTTTCTTTCCACTCCTCCTGCTGCTGCTGTCCCTGAAGCTGGTCATGGGGCAGACTGGCAACAGGGGGATTGGCAAGCTGAGAGAACAGAAGCATAAAATCCTAATTTCTCTGTGTGCAGGTCTGGTGGAGGATGTATTCCTGTATGGGTTGTGTTTTGGGGGTTCTGGGGAGCAGGGGAATATTTCCCCTGGTGTGTGTTCAAGCTGGTGGGAGCTTCTCTTTTCACAGAACCACAGCGTTTCAGGGATTGGAAAGGACTTCTGGAGATCATCCAGTACCACCTAGATGATCTTCAGAACTTAGAACCTGCTAGAGTAGGTTCACATCTAGGTATGTTTTGACAGTCTCCAGAGAAGACTCCACAGCCTATCAAGGGTGCCAGAGTACTGGACCAGGCTCCCTAATAAGAGAGAAGTCTTTCCCTATGTTCAGATGGAACCTCCTGTGTTCCAGTGCCTCTTGCCAGGCACCACTGTGTTTTTGGCCCCATCCTCTTGATCCCCCCCCATTTTAGGTATTGACAAGCATCAATAAGACCCCCTCTTAAGCTTCTCTTCTTCAGGCTAAACAGCTCTAAGTCTCTCAGGCTTTCTTTGTGAGATGCTCAAATTCCCCTATCTTTATAACACTGGACTCTTTCATCCAGGAAGGCTTTCTGGAAGTGGGGCAAGTGCTGCAGCGCAGGGTGAGGTGGCCACCATGACTCCCAGGAAGGAGAGTAGAGGACCTGGAGATGAGAATTGCTCAGTGTCACTGCATGTGTGGTTTCCTTTGCTTTGCTGCTTCTGCCATTGCTGTAGCTGCTGCCTGCAAAACTTTATTTCAGCTGATGCTCTTGTGTGCCTGAGGGGTGTTGGGACACTCCTGTTCTGGCAAAAGGTTCCAGCTGAAGCTGAGAGGAGAGAGGCAAGCACATCAGGGCTAATTCCTAGGAGCGCATGCACTGCTTCAGACCTTTCCTGCCTTCGCCATGACCTCTGCCTTCCTGCCATGACTGCCTCCTTGTATTAATTACTCATTGTTCCCTAGATGCATTAATTTCAAGCTACCTTCAAGGTTCAGAGTGCAGAAAGCAACTGACCAAGGTTGAAAGCAATTAACACAGAGGTTATTTTTAAATTAACTGCTGCTTTGCCACTTTTTTTTGTCTACAGGAAAATAAGAAGGGCAATGCAGACAGTATTAGAGTTTCCTTTAGCTTTTTGTGAGCTTTTCATCTTCCCTGGTTCACTCTGCTAGCCCTCCAAGCTCTTCTGTGACTGTTTTGTATGAACTCTCTCCAAACTGCCATTAGTTTTTGTTTACAGAAAACACAGAATTGAGCAGTTTTTGGTTTTTTTTTTCCACAGTAGGTTGCATTCAATCAATAAAGATAAACCCCTTTACTTCCCTGTTACTCCTTGTCTCGGCATACGCAGCCTAAAATTGTGGTGACCTTTTTTGCTGTCAGACTGCATTGTGGATTCGTGTCTAATTTACTGCCTGCTACTGACCCTCAGTCTCTTCTATTGGTTGCTGCTGCTTTCTAGCTTTGTGTGTTTTTTTTTTTTCTTTTTCTTTTTCCCTTAATTAAACCTCACAAAGTTGTATTATTTTTCCAAGTTCAATTTAATATTGCTTTTTTTTTTTTTTTTTTTTTTTTTTTTCCCCTTTTNTCTTTGTCATAGAATCACAACATGGCATGGTTTGGAAAGGACCACTGGGGATCACCTAATTCTGCTAAAGCAGGGTTTCCTAGAGCAGTTGCCTAGCATTGTATCCAGGAGGGATTTGAATCTCTCCAGAGAAGGATCACAGGATGTCAGGGGATGGAAGGGACCCAAAGCGATGATTGAGTCCAACCCCCCTGCCAGAGCAGGACCATACAATCTCGCTCAGGTCACACAGGAATGCATCCAGACAGGCCTTGAAAGTCTCCAGAGAAGGAGACTCCACAACCTCTCTGGGGAGCCGGTTCCAGTGCTCTCTAAACCTTAGTCGAGAAGTTCCCTCTTGTGTTGAGGTGGAACCTCCTGTGCTGCAGCTTATATCCATTGCTCCTTGTCCTATCCCAGGGAGCAAGTGAGCAGAGCCTGTTGTCTTCCCACTCCTGACACCCAGTCCTTAAATATTTATAAATATTTATTAAATCACCTCTCAGTCTTCTCCAGACTAAGCAGCCCCAGGTCCCTCAACCTCTCCCCATAAAACATGATAAGATTCCCTCTCAGTCTTTTCCAGGCTAAATGGCCCCAAGGCACTTAGCTTTCCCTCATAAGAAAGATGCTCTTGTCCTTACTCTTGTGGCTTTCTTAGTCTCTGTAAATTTAGTTCAAAGAAATCCCAGCTTTTTCACATGCATCTGTGTGGAAAAGAGGATTCACTGCCCTACAGACATTGTTGTGTTGTAAATGTGTTCTTAGCATCTATTACATATATACCTCATTAGCAAGTGTTAATAAATGGGAGCTGAGTGACAAGCAACTAATGGAAAGGTGGCTTTGAGAATTGTTGGCCATGTGATAACTGAATGCCACTGAATGGATGAGATAGAATAGAATAAGCCAGATTGGAAAAGACCTTCAAGATCATCCAGTCCAACCTATGACCCAGCCCTATGCAATGGCACTAAGTGCTCCATCCAGTCTTTTCCTGAACACCTCCAAGGATGGCCACTCCACCACCTCCCGGGGCAGCCCATTCCAACACCAATCACTCTCCGTGAAGAACTTCTTCCTAATATCCAGCCTATACCTCCCCCAGCATGACATGAGACTGCGTCCCCTCGTTCTGTTGCTGGTCACTCTTAGGAGAGGAATTGATGTGCAGAGGAGTGTGCTGGAGAACAGCCGTGGGACAGAAATCCAGTGGTCTGTCCAGGAACTACAAAGAGATGCTGAAAGACATTGGAAGAGATATGGAAAGATAGGGAAGCATAAAGCAGCTCATGATGATGGGGGAGAGCCTTTAGGTAAACATCTTAAAAGAGTAACGTCATTTGCTGGGTGTTCTTCATTCAGTGTTTGCTGATGTGGTGCCTGCCTCGAGATGAAACAAGGTACTGAAATCAAAGTGTGCTTTTAATATGCAGCTGTGGTGGTTTGGCAGTTACCCCCCCACACTTCGAAATAACCCAGGGTAGAACTCAGTTGGCTGGAAGTTAAGGAAATGAAGCTTTATATTTACAGCTTTGCACAGTATTCTAGAAAATATTTATGATATATAACAGATATTTACTGATATATACAGTAAAAAGTTAATACAGAAACACCACAGCCCTCCCAGAGATTAGAATCCCCAAGAGGGGTTTCCAACCACCCTACCACCTTCCCCTAGTTGCCAATCTTATCTTACTATCTGCCTTATGTGCCAGATATGAGAGGTAGATCAGCCAGGGGGATTAGCAGCAGGAAAGTAGTTAGTGAAGTTACTCGGATCCAGATATGGAGGCAAGGAGAGAGATGCAGCAACCAGCATGGCTCAAGCAACTCTGTCTTATCTTTGGTTTGATTCTAACTTTATACCATTTCAGTGAACAGATGAGTGAAGGAGACACTGGAATGTTTTTCTTTTTCAGCCTATAGTCTGATTTCTTATTAAAATCTTCCAACTGGTTCAAACCAGCACAGCAGCAAATGCCCATTTTGCTGCTCTGCTTTTATTGATGCAATTGGCTTCTCTGCCAGCTACACTTTGCCTTGCTTTCCACAGCACAGCCTCTCTTCTATAGGGAAGACAAGGGTACTATGAAATACACCAGTTTCCTTTTCAGAAAGTCTATGGGAAAAAAAGTTAATTGATTTTTTTTTTACTGTCTTTTCACTCAGAAAACATTTTTTTATGAGTAAATCAGGCTTTAAATATATGGGTTTATTTACATCCTGCGTGCATACTCTGCAGGGAAGATTCAGGAGATGTTCAAGTCCTTCTGAATCAGTAACAGTGAAGGGAAAAGCTGCTCCAAATGACTGTGATCTGAAATAATTCAATTTCTCACAGCTCTAGTAATATGAAATGTGTATTTAAACATGGGTATCAAGATGAAAGAAACTATGACTCAAAAGTTTTAATTCAGCAGTCTAATAAACGCTGAATGTTCTCTCTGATTTCCTGGCGGTGCTCAGATTAAAAATTGTTGACTGAGCTAGAAAAAAAAACAAACCAAACAAACAACAAACCAACAACCTGACCTCGTGCTGTTGATCTTGAGGAAGCCATGGTCACTCCATGCCAGCTCAAGATTTGGACGTAAGAGTGCAAATTACTCCAGCTTTATGCTTGACATGTCAGTTTTGCTACTCATCTGCCTGCGATTAAGGTCAGTGGTACTAAACTGCTGGGTCTGGGGCCAGTGCAGAAGCTTCAGCAGAAACACAGCTTAATGAAGGTTTATGTGAAACATGCTCATGCCTTCAATTAGTCAGGGTGTGCTTCTTGGGCATTTATTTCATATTTTCACCACTGTGCAGATTCTACAAGTAGAGCTGTAAGCAAAAAGCTGTAATCAAGGAGTTGGGGCAAGGAAAGTAGTGTCAGAAATCCCAGGCTTTAATATTTCCCTGAAGTCCCTAATGATGTGAAGAAAGGATCGTGATCTCAGACAGGTGGAAGTGATTTTTTTTGTCAGGTCAAGAGACCTGCTTCTCAGTGCCTTCTGAATTGTCAAAGTTTGATAACCTGTTTCATGAAATCTGAAGGTGCTGCATTTTGGCCTGCAGTGAGCATACCACACACCCGCCAAGGGTCTGCAGATTGACAGCTGGAGAACAGATACAGTGAGCTCCTGTTCCACTTTTCTTCTCATCTCCCCTATGCAAAAATAAAGGACTAGATCCATCCTGGGTGTAACTCTATGAACATTTTCTACTCTTGAAGAGTCTTGAAAGACATCTGTCCTGTCTTCTCAAGCTGTGACTCCTGACTGATTTAATGAAGGTGTTTACCCTAGTGAGTTGAGGGTGTCTGATGAGAGACACAACATGCAATAGGGCAGAACCGAGATAGTGCTGCGAAACTGTGTGTCAGCTGTTGGCTTGTGGCCAATCCCAGTGCCTAGTTAGCATCTTCTGCTTTCCCCAGCTGGTTTTGGAGCACGTTTATGCAGAGTTCAGGTACTTCTGTGCGGACTTTGAAAGGAGGAGGAAGTTAAACTGAAAGGTATCCTGTCTGAAAGTAGATTTCAAAGTGTGTTCTTCCCATTTGTGAGATGTGTGTGTCACTAGAGTTTGTGTAGAGCCCTGTGAATAATCACTAAACGGTCAGGGTTGGAAAGGACCTCAAGCTCCAGACCTCCTGCCATGGGCAGGGACACCTCACACTACATCAGGTTGCTCAGAGCCACTTCCAGCCTGGCCTTAAAGACCTCCAGGAATGGGGCTTCCACCACCTCCCTGGGCAACCTTTTCCAGTGTTTCATCACCCTCATGATGAAGAACTTCTTCCTAACATCCAACCTGATCCTACCCCCTTCTAGTTTTGCCCCATTCCCCTAAGTCTTGCCACTACCTAATATCCTAAGAAGTCCCTCCCCAGCTTTCCTATAGGCCCCCTTCAGATACTGGAAGGCCACAATGAGATCATCTCAGAGCCTTTTCTTCTGCAGACTGAACAGCTCCAAGTCCTTTCAGCTTGTCTTCCTAGTAGAAGAGCTCCATCCCTCTGATCATCCTCTTGGCCCTTCTCTGGACACATTCCAGCATGTCCAGACCTTCCTTGGAACAGGGGCTCCAGAACTGGATGTAGTATTCAAGGTGGGGTCTCACCAGAGTGGAACCCCAAGATGGTAGATACAACCAATGTTTCTATAAGGCAAGGATCATATAACATGACATAATTTTGATCCCATTTACTTTTGATATTAGGCTACTCAAGTTCTGTGGAGGTTGCTGATTTACTCTGGAGCAAATAGCAGTAGAATTAATTCCAGCTGTCTATGTGGATCCATTGGGATACACAGTAGGACATAAAGTCACAAATGCTCAAATGAGTGATTTTATTTATTTTTTCTTTTTTTCTTGCCAAACTGCTTTGTACATGACTTATTATGGACATTGTCCCTCATAGCCTGTGACTGGGAAGGTGCAAGATCCATTTCCATGTGAAGTGCGTGACTCTTGCCGAATTATTACAGACAGATTTATGATATAGACAAGAGACTGAAAGGAAACATTGTCAGAAATGAATTAGAAGTTCAAGAAGGAAAAGAAATGTAGAACACTTGAACAGCCTGTGTCTTTTAAATATTTTAAATAGAAAATCATATTTCACTTGCTCAGGGTCTTGGTCCCAGGAAGGTACTTAAACCGATTCTTAAATTTAACATGGGCACATAGCTACTTGAAGCACAACTTTTTTTTTTTTTTTTCTCTTTCTTTTTTTCCCCCTAGGGCTTTCTTGGGGGTTAGATTTAAGATTTCATGGCCATGGTGCTAGCAATATGCCTTTTTGTTCTTTACAAATAGCAATTATTAGGGCCTAACCCACGTTACTTTCATCTGTTGTATTATTTAACACCAGTTCAGAAGCATTATTTGGTAGGGTAATTACAAAGCAGGTACTACTGATGGGCATAGATGAGCAGAATTAAGAATAAAACTTTCTGGCAGGTGCTTGCATCTACATGTGTGAGAGTTGTGGAGACTGAGTTTTGTTGTCTTTGATAAGTCTGAAAAATTGAAGTTCAGGCTGATGTGCTTGAATGTTTTTATAAAATGGAGCACCTCTTTTCAGCTGCTATATATAAGCAGCTAAAAAGGAACCAGTTCTGCACAGTTGTTGATTTTTTTTCCCCCTCCTTTCCTTTCTTTTTTCTTTGTGAATCAAAGTGCAAACAAAGGCTGAATATCTATATTGAAGGAGGCTACCAAGGGAAAGTCAGCTCCTCTGCAGTAAATTTTACAGTGGTCCTTCTGCTAATGGAAATCATATGCCTGTACCAAAACCAGGGAAAGATATTTCATCTCACATGTTCTAGTTCATTTTATTTATGGTCCCTGCTACAGATATTCAGACCCTTTTTGCTAATGTAATATGTAGCTCCAGTTGCATACCAATGACATTCGCTTGCCATGTTTGTGACAAATCATCAGTAGGATTCAAGAATTCGTCCCCTGATTATTGCAGGGAACATCTACAGAGTAAATGCTGGCAATGTGAGGAGCAGATAAATATTTGCACTATGTGTTCTGGGAGCAGTGGATGTGAGCAGGTTGGGGTTTTGTCTCTCTTGCACCATCCCAGGTCATCCCCACTGGGTAAGAGATGTGGACGCTAGCCTAGAGCTACATAACCATGGACCAGTGTGCTTAGTGACCTGCCATTTGCTGTTAGAAAGAGGGGATTATAGTTGAATTTGGACTCAATGGAAATGTTAATCTGAGTCTTTTGCTCGTGCCCAGCTGTCACATTTTCTGAAAAACATAGGAATGTTGTGACCTCTCCAAGACATCAACTTCTCCTTTGGATTTTGGGGGAACTGGTGTCTGGGTTCATATATAGGTGAGTGAATCATGGAATCTTAGATGTTGGAGGGGACCTCCAGAGATGGAGCCCAATCCCCCTGCCACGGTAGGATCCCTTAGGGTAGTTTGCACAGGAATGCATCCAGGTGGGTTTTGAAAGTCTCCAGAGAAGACCCCACAACCTCCCTGGGCAGCCTGTTCCAGTGCTCTGTCACCTTCACTGTAAAGAAGTTTCTCCTCATGCTGGGGTGAAACCTTCTGTGTTTGAGTTTATACCCATTGCTCTTGGTCTTGTTGCTGTAGACCACTGAAAAGAGGTTGGCCCGGGTCCACTTGACACCCACCCCTCACATATTTACAGACATTGATGAGATTTCCTCTCAATCTTCTCTTCTCCAGGGTAAACAGCCTCAGGTCTCTCAGCCTCTCTTCATAGGGGAGATGCTCAACCCCCACCCCA
>VWZI01007278.1:125421-141196 GCA_013396835.1 Psilopogon haemacephalus
TCATGGCTGTCTGCTGAACTATTCCCAGCAGGTCCCCATCTCTTGAACTGGGGAGCCCAAAACTGGACACAGTCTATGCAGAATGAGGAAAGATGTAGTAAACAGACAGTGACCTGGTTTTTACCAAAGAAAATGAGTGAACAAGGTGTTGTTTGGTTTTTTTTTTTTCTTTTTTTCCCCTTCCCTTAGGACTGGTGTGCTAGGAAATTCATTAGGATAAAAATGCTAGAGAGTGATCCCTCCTGTTTATTCACTGTAAATGATTCTCTCAGCTTAAGTCAAAACATAATGCGCTTGAATGGCTGCACCTCCCACGCCGTGCTGCTCCGAGTGGAAATGGACTTGCAGGAGATGTTCTGCTTTCCCAGTTTCATTTTCTCTAAGTGCAAGCCTTTTGTTCAATCTAGGAACTGTTGTAAACTCTTTTTATGAAAGATCATAAGAAGTCAGGGTTTGCAGAGGCCAATTAGTTCTGCTTCAACTCTCTGCCAGGGCAGAGTCGTAGTGTACCAACTAATTCCTAGTGGTTTTTTTCCTAGCTAATTTTTAACGTGGGCATGTAGTGTTTTCGCAGCCCAATGAAAGTCTCTTTTTCACCCTGATGCTCAGCCTAAAATGTTCTCTTTCTTGCTTTCATCCCATGACCCCTTGTTATGCTGCTATGTACCACGCTTGGCAACATGATTTGCTTTTTGGTGTTCACAGCATGTAGGTGCATGTGGAAGGTTGTTGTATTTTGGCTGTTCAGAAAAGGGAGGTCAGAAACCTATACAGTTGAACCCCTATGATCTGTTGTGCAATCAGTTACACTGCTTGGAGGAGTGCTGGTGACAGACTTTGAAGGCTTAAGGAGTCAATGTGTTGCAGTGTGCTGCCCTTTTTTCTCCTCCCCATGTATTACTCCATGTTCCCCTCAACCCTGTGCTCACAGTAGGAGTTAGTCTTTTTATTTTTTAGTTTGTTTTTTTTTTTAGCCTCTCCTTATTTGAATTCATTTTCTCTGAGCTACCCAGCTCCCTAACAAACTGTAACAAGGCAAAGATGTACACTTAGTAAATCGCTTCTTTTGGCAGAGAAGGAAAGTTTGTGCTTTCTTTCATAATCCTCTTTGTGTATTCCGAATTAATTTGTTTCCACAGCTTTTCTCTTTTGTATGGTTTCTTTAAAAAAAACCCAACAAAACACCACCAACAAACTATTGTCTATTTACCCTGGAAAACTGCTGTCCCATACATGCTGTGCTGAAGATATCTGCTCAGCCTTGCATAATCTGCCTGCTTCCACCAGTGTTATTGCCTCTGCTTAGTGTTAAAGGGGTATAATCAGTGTGAATTTGACCCACAAAAAAAAAAAAAAAAAGAAGCCTGCAAGTTCTAACTAGGAGTTGTGGATTTTGCAGTGTAATTTAGTGGAAATAACTTCTGTGATTTAAAGTGTTTCTAAGAATCAGGCATCAAATAGAAATTCCTCCTTTAACATTGGATACTGCTGAGTATCTCTTTCAAGATGACAAACACAAGTCGTTAGTCTGATTAGTCTGCTTGACAAAGGATGCTTGTATAAAGAGAACAAAATGGGCGCATGAAACTATACTCTGACCAAAATACATGTTCTAAGCACCTTTATCATCTACTGATACTGCTCATTAGAAAAGATTCTCTTCTTGGAGATTCACCACCTTTATTATGATGTGGAAATGGGTTAAGAAAGATGGGTATAGCTGTAGGTGCCTTGGATGAAAAAGTTGACTATCTCCAGTGTTAATTCACTCAAGCCCTACTTCCAGTCTAGTTTTTCTCACCTGGTTTGCAGTTTTCACTGGGAGGGTTACAAGAGGTGGCTGATAAGGGGACAACCTAGCCAGTAGGCAAAGGAGTAGAATCAGAGAGTCATAGGATGGTTTGGGTGAGAAAGTCACTTTAAAGACCGTTTAGTCCAACCCCTCACACACTCAGCAGAGATATCTTTAATTAGAGGGGGTGCTCAGAGCCCTGCCCAAGCTTGACTTGAATTGTACTAGGGATGGGAGACATCTAACCCTGCTCTGGGCAACTGAGGCTAGTGTTTCACCACCTTTAGTGTAAAAAAACACATTCCTTGTGTCTTGACAAAATCATCCCTCTTTTAGTTTAAACTCTCCCCCCCGTCCCCCTCCTCTTGCTCTGTCACAACAGGACCTGCTAAAATTACTCTCTCCACCTTTCTTATAGGCCCCCTTTAGGTGCTGAAATACCACAAAAATGTCTCCCCAGGGTCTTCTCTTCTGCAGCCTGAATAACCCCAAATCTTTTGGCCTTTCTTTATAGGAGAGGCATTGCAGTATTAAGAAATGTATCCTCCTTCTCACACATCACACTCAGAATGACAGAAGCATCCAGGTTGGAAAAGACTCTCAGGGTCAGCAAGTCCAACCACTATTCCTGTTGCTCAAAGTGCATCCTAAGCTATATCCCCAAGCACCACATCCAAACAACTTTTAAACACATCCAGGGTTGGGGACTCCATCTCCCTGGGCAGCCCATTCCAATGCCTGACCACTGTTGCTGGGAAAAAAAAATTTCCTAATGTACAGTCAAAACCTACTCAGTTGCAGCCTGAGCCCATTTCTTCTTGTTCTGTCACTATTTACCTATGAGAAGAGACCAGTAGAAGCCTCTCCACAACCTCCTCTCAGGTAGCTGTAGACAGTGATGAGGTCTCCCCTCAGCCTCCTCATTCTCAAACTAACCATCCCTATTCAGTCACTCCTCATAATATTTATTCTTCAGGCCCTTCTCCAGCTTCATTGCCCTCCTCTGCACTGGCTCCAGCACCTCAACATCCCTCCTGTAATGAGGTGCCCCAAACTGAACACAATACTCAAGGCGTGGCCTCAGCAAAGACCTTGTTACTCTCCAGATCACTGGGGACCCCATACAAAAGGTATGCAAAAGACCCTTTCCAAAAAAATATTTCCCCTGATCCATAGCACTTGTGAAGTGTTAGGAATTTTAGTGCAGACTTGGTTATCCCTCATAAGGATAGAAATCAGAAGCACAAAATGCCTCGGGAGAGAAAAAAAAAATAAATCTATCCCAGCATGTGGATTTTTTTTTTTTTAGGTAACCAAGTTGCTGCTCTTCACAGGAAGAATTAAAATTTTTTTTTTTTTTTTTTTTTTTTTTAATACAGACTCTNTTTTTTTTTTTTTTTTTTTTTTTTTTTTTTTGTAAAGGTTTCTCTAAAGTATTGGAGCCTGTCATTATTTTAGCAACTTATTTTTCCAGATTATCATATGCATTATAATGATGGTATTACAGGCACTGGAGAGTAGGCTTGCAATCCAGAAGGCCAGAAGTGGTTCCTGGCACAATTTTCATAGTCAAAGCAAAGGTGATTAAGTCTTCCAAAACGATGAGAGCATCTAATGAGAAGCGTATTTGCTCTGAATTTCATAGAATAGAACAGTTTAGGTTGGAAGGGATGTCAAAGATCATTGAATTTCAGCTTCCCCACCATAGGCAGGGATACCTCCCATTGAATGGGTAAATCAAGGCTTCATCCAACCTGGCCTTGAACACCTCCAGGGAGGAGGCAGCCACAACGTCCTTGGGCAACCTGTGCCAGTATCTCACCACCCTCACTGTAAAGAACTTCTTCCTAACATCTAGTTTAAATCTCCTCTCTTCCATTTTAAACCTATCGGGATCTTCAAGTTTGGGAGAGGGCTGAATCCTGACCTGGTGCTCGCATTGCCCTTAGGATACTGCCCAGATAAATGCCCTCGCCTGATGGAGCAGCCACAAATTTCTCAGGGTCCTCAAAGCATTTCCCTCTGCTGATTAGTATAATTTCTGCCTTGTCCAGGTTGAGCAGGAGCCAGCTGGCCTTCTGCCAGGAGCCAATTTCTGCCAGACATTGTTTGAGGTTGGCAGCAGCCGTGTCTGGGTCAGGAAGGAAGGAGATAGCGAGCTGGGTGTCATGGGCACGCCGATGATAGCGCAGCCTGTACCGCTTCAGAGATGCCCTGCAGCGGCTGATGAACCAGAGAGGTGGATGGGAAGTGAACCCAGTAGGAAAATCCGAGGCTGCGCAGTCGGCCAGCAAAAAGCTTTGAAAGAGCATATCAGCTCACATGGAGAGAGCGGGGAATGTCTGGAATTTCTCCCTATGGATTTTTGTGCTCATTAGTGTGTGAACCTCCCAGCGAGCAGGTAGTTCTGGGCAGTGTTTTCGCTGTGTAAATCCCTGCGGCCTGGGCTGTGCGCGATGCTGGTGTCGCTCAGCAAAATGTGAAGGAAGGAGAAATGATAAGAGGTTTTGCACCACTTCTGGCCTTCTGGATTGCAAGCCTACTCTCCAGTGCCTGTAACACCATCATTATACTGTGTATGATAATCTGGAAAAATAAGTCGCTAAAATAATGAGAGTCTCCAATACTTTAGATAAACCTTTGCAAAAAAAGATAGCACAATACAGATGTATAGGATCAAAGAATGGTTTAGGTTGGAAGGGACCTCAAAGATTATCTAGTTCCAACCCCCTCCCCCACCATAGGCAGGGACACCTCCCACTACAACAGGTCGCTCAAGGCCTCATCCAAGCTGGCCTTGAACACCTCCAGGGAGAGAGCATCTGCAACCTGTTCCAACATGTCACCACCCTCCCTGGGAAGAACTTCTTCCTAACATCTATTTTTAATCTTCCCTCTTCTGCTTTAGACCCATTACTCCTCATCCTGTCATTACAAGATCTCGTCAATAGTCCCTCCCCAGCCCTCCTCTAGGCCCCCTTCAGATACTGGAAGGCTACTATAAGGTCTCCTTAAAGCCTTTGCTTCTCCACTATCTCAGACATTATTTCAGATCATGGAAGAGGCTTAAGTGAAGGTATTTAGGTATGCAGATGCATGGTTTTGTACTATAGGTTCAGTCTGATGTGGGTGTATCTGTTCTGATGTGGCCCTATGAAGTTTTCGTTTCTCTTGTAGGATTTGGTGGCAATATCTGTGCCACAAATCTTTGCTTGTGTACTGTTTTAGTTGTTACCTCTATTAAATGATACCTGGGAAGAGTTAAGGAGTTAGATTTCAGAGAATGGAAGCATGGGAAATGTTTTTTCACAGAGAGGATTATCAAACATTGGAATTGTCTGCTGAGGGCAATGGTGGAGTCGCCACCCTTGGAGGTGTTTAAGCAGTGTGTGGACCTGGCACTTAGGGGCATGGTTTAGTGCTGACCCTTCACTGCTTGGTTGAGTGTTGGACTAGGATGATCTCGAGGTCTGTTCCAAGCAAATATGTTCTGTACTATCTAGGACTGATCTAAACAAAACCTAAAATCTAGGATGACTAAACAAAACAGGCAAGTCTGGAACATATAATGGCAGAACTTCTCAGGAGGTGTCCTGAGGAGAGGGACAAAGTAGGAGAAGCAATGATTTGAGCCTAGGAATAACGCCTCTCCCCAAGGCATCCTTTAAAGTGAAGGTTTTTAAATATAAGACTGAGACTTACAAGTGGATTAGTATTGTGTAAAATCTGTGCAGTCCACACCAGCTGCTATTTTAATGCTGTATCTTTAGGACATGAAGTCATTATGATAATGATGTGATGGGTGAGGAGAAATTCAGAGAGGTTTGTTCCAAAGAGTGGGCTGCGAAGAGGAAATATGAATGTAAGTAATGCTTTAAATTGAGGACCCATAACAAGTAGTTTACATATAATTAAAGCTCTTATACGCTGAAAGAACTGCTGCTAAGGGTCACATCTGCTTACCTTACCCATAGCAGAAGCCCACTGACATTGGACAGCCAGCTGTGCTGCTTATCAGAGTAAAATATTGCCTAAGAAATAGAATTTGGTATGAAAGACTACAGAATAAAAATACAAATGGAAAGTTTTCACGTAACCAAATTGTAGACAAGCACTTAAAATGTGCAGAACCTAAATGCCACTGTTTGTTAGTCAGACACAAGCTGCCAAAGCACTGTCAGTGATGGCTTGTGGACATCAGGTTTAGGGAAGCAGAGCTCTCTACATTTATTTCCCTTGTAGGACAGATGCCATGGATGTATCTCCCCAGACTTCCTTCTTTCACTTCATTCTTATATCTGAGCTGATGTCATATGGTATAGAACGTTCGTTTGGCTAGTTTGGGTCAGCTGGCTCGGCTGTGTCCTCTCAGCACACTCCTGGGGCAGAGAGATGCTGAAAAAACCCCAGCCTGGGTGCTTGGCTCAGTGGTAGCCAAAACAGGGCTGTGTTGTCAACACTTAGCTACAGCACACAAGGCACACCATTAGAAAGATGCTTTGAGGACAATTAACACCAGCTCAGCCCAAACCCACTATATAGTGAAACTTAGATAAGCTTTTAACTCCTGGAATGGGTCTTTACAACTGGTTGAGAAGACAAAGATTGCACAACGAGTATTTGTCTAGAGAAAGCGTAGAGGTGTGCTTGTATTAGTTTGTGCTTTAAATAACAATATGAAGATACTGTTATTAGAGGTTTAGAGTGGAGAAAAGAAGGTTGAAGAGGAAATAGCCTCAAGCTGGGCCAGGAGAGGTTTGCGTTGGCTATTTGGAACAATTTGTTCAATGGCAATGGTTGCCAAAGCCTGCAAGAGGCTACCCTTTTGGAGACCAGAGTCCACCTTGGTGGTGGAGTCGCCATTTCTGGAGGGATTTAAAAGCCGTGACGACGTGGGTAGTTTAGTGGTGACCTGGAAGTGCTGGGGAAGTGCTTGCGAGTGGTGATCTTAAAGGTCACTTCCAACCACAAGATTTTTGTGATCTATGTGTAGGGTTTAAGTTGCCTCAGCAACATGCAAAACTGTGTATGAAAATCCTGCATCACTCAGAGAGGAGGGAGAAGACCAAAGAGCTGTGTTGGTGGTGAGATTCAGCAGAGCTTCCCTAGCACAGGTATCAGGCTGTCAGATGTGTATCATGCTATCTGTGTACTGTATGATGCAACATACTTGCCTCTAACGAACTACAGTGATGTTTCACTAGTGTATAAATCTGCTGTTGGAGAGTCTATCCTAAAAGATCTGGATGTTGGAGAGTGTGTTCTTTACTACCCATAAATTGCTTAGCTTGTTATTCGAAGGGAAGAAGCAGGGGTGTAGAGGGAAGAGAAAAGCCTGTTGGCCTTGCTTCCATTAAGTGGTGTTGCTCATTTAATGGATGGGTGACAGGAAAGAGTGTGAGGGAACTCCATTGTTACTGTGAACTCCTGCAGTTTTTATGATACTTGCACCCGCTATAGTTAGGGTTGAGCAGCTGTTTCCATTATGAACTCCCATTTCAGGGGTTTATAACCCGGTTGTAAAAATTTGCTCCGGGCTAAACTGTAACTTACTGGGTCTTAGCCCGGGAGAATTTTCTTAAACAAAACTTCAAAAGAAGAACTCCATCTAGTCATTGTTCTGCAAGCTTGCACGGAAGCCAAACGTTGCTGAAAAGCCTCGAGATCTGCTGGTAGAGCTGGGAGCTGATTACATTTCCCTCTGTCACAACTTTAAAAACTGTTTGCACCACTGCACGAAACACAGCTGAGGACCAAGAGAGGAGTTACCAGGGTGACTCTTCTGATGGCCATTCAGTCTGGTAGCTCTTGGGTTAGGAAAGTTTTCCCTCGAAAAGCCAGCAATGTGTTATTGCCATTGGACTAAAGAATGCTGGATTTGCTTTTGCTCACAGGATCTATGAAGGCTTAGCTGTTTGTGTCTTGAACTGTCTCTGCACACTACCAGCAGTGAATTTACACTTAGCAGCAATGCTGTTTCTGAAAAGGTGTTTTATAATATGTGCTTGGCTGTACTTGTGTTTAAGTCCTCTGGGCTTAATGTTTCTTACAGAAAGATCTTAGAATGTCATCACTGCTCTGCACAAGCAGTGTTCAACAGCCCTTAACTATTTCTCCCCCTCTACGCCACCCTGGTGAGACCCTACCTGGAGCACTGCATCCAGTTTTGTAGCCCCTATTACAAGAGGGATGTGGACATGCTGGAGTGTGTCCAGAGAAGGGCCATGAGGATGCTCAGAGGGCTGCAGCACCTCTGCTATGAGGGCAAACTGAAAGAGTTGGAGCTGTTCAGTTTGGAGAAGAGGAAGCTCCAAGATGACCTTCTTGTGGCCTTCCAGTATCTGAAGGGGACCTACAAAAAAGCTGGGGAGGGACTTTTTAGGCTATCAGGTAGTGACAGGACTAGGGAGAATGGAGCAAACCTGGAGGCGGGGAGGTTCAGACTGGATGTGAGGAGGAAGTTCTTCAGCATAAGAGTGGTGAGATCCTGGAATGGGTTGCCCAGGGAGGTTGTTGGCGCCACTTCCCTGGAGGTGTTTGCAGCCAGGCTGGATGAGGCTGTGGGCAGCCTGATCTAAGATAGAGTGTCCTTGCCTGTGGCAGGGGGATTGGAACTAGATGATCCTTGTGGTCCCTTCCAATCCTGACTGATTATATGATTCTATAACTATGGAGTGAGAACTGTACACAACACTCTGGACTCATTAGGGCAGAGTAGAAGGGGGAGAATGTCTCTTCACCTGCAGGCCACACTCTTCTTAATGCACCTGAGGACTCATTGGCTACCTTAGGCACAAGTTCACAATGTTGACTCATAGTGAACTGGTTATCCACTGAGACACCAAGGTCCTTCTCTGCAGAGTTGTTTTTCAGCAGATTTTTCCCTATGCTGTGCTGATGCAGGTGTAGGACCCTTCCTTTCCTTTCTTGAGATTTCATTATATCTCTTTATACTCAACTCTCTAGACCATCCAAGTCACTCACTAAGCTTCTGTAACTGCATCACATTTTAATACTATAATACAAGGGGTGTTAATTCATGGTATCATTGTTAGGTAGAAGTATGCAGAAATAGAATAGCTAAGAATGTAAAATATTTTATGATTGCAACCCGCTTAGGCACCAGAATGGAAATATCATCCAGACTAAGTCTGCCAAAGCAAATAATTTCTTTACTTCAAAGGCCAATGGTATGAGATGTGCAATGAATAAGTCTACTTACATAAAAAACAAACTCAGAATTCATTGAGAAGGATGCAGTTGCAATCAAGAGCTTACCAGTGAAGACAAAATGGCACTGAGAAGAGTGTAGTGTGACTCTGACTGCTGTGCCACAGCAATCCAGAGCTGCACAGGGTAAAGAATTTCACAGGGAGCCATTTAGTCTTTCTAGGTCTAAACCAACAGTTTGTTCTCCTAGAAATGAATAAATGAGGAGAGCGACACAGGGGGCTGACATTGAGAAGTCCTGTCAAGGTGCTTACAGCATTTATCAGCAACTTCAGTTTCTCTGAGCCTGTAGTTCTGCTACAACAGATTGCAACACTGCAGTGAGTGGCAAACCCCACATTTTCTCCATCTTAAATAGGCACACAAAGTTTCTCCAGGGATAATGAAGCAAGCAGCCTCTGAATTAGGGCGCAGTGGTATGTGCAGTAAGGACAGACTGCACATCAGGAACCCATAACTTTGCTCCCTCCAAACTATTGTTCTGGGCTTTGAAAAGACTATGTTTAAATGTAGACTGAAAAACTGTGTTTACATGTAGGCTTGAAATCAGGGGTAAGCAGTGGATGAGTTGCACCCTGACCCATCTCTGCTCCATGTTAGATTCTCATATGGCTTAAATCAGACAGAAGTGGCTGCAGTACATGCTGGACATCATTCTTCACTATGGAGTTTCAAGGTGTGCACAAAAACATGTTCCATCCTGTGGACCATAGTCTATATGTGTCTTGTGGATGTTTTTGCTGACAGTGAATCACAGCCAGTTGAATTGCCCTGCAAGGTGATGTCAGGAAAGAGTTTGTTGGTGATTTTCCTTTTTGTTCTGTCACTATTTACCTATGAGAAGAGACCAGCAGTAGGCTCTCCACAATCTCCTCTCAGGTAGCTGTAGACAGCAATGAGGTCTCCCTTCAGCCTCCTCATCCTCAAACTAACCATCCCCATTCAATCACTCCTCAAAAGATTTATTCTCCAGGCCCTTCACCAGCTTCATTGCCCTCCTCTGCACTCACTCCAGCACCTCCACATCCCTCCTGTTACGAAGTGCCCAAAACTGAAGACAATACTCTAGGTGGGGCCTCACTAGAGCAGAGTACAAGTACAATCACCTCCCTGCTGCTGCTGGACACAGCATTTCTAATCCAAGCTAGGATGCCATTGGCTTTCTTTGCCACCTGGGCACACTGCTGGCTCATATTCAGTTGCTTGTGAATTCCAACCCCAGGTCTCTTTCTGCCAAGCAGCTCTCCAGCCACACTGCCCCAAGCCTGTAGTGTTTCTTGCGATTGTTGTGCCCCAAGCGCAGGACCTGGCATTTGTCATTGGTCTCTCATTTCCTCTGCCTTCTGGATGCCTTTTGTGTTAGATTTGTTTTCTGCCTTCAGTGCACTTCTCTGCTGCTTCCCCTGTCTCTTCTGCCATGCCTCTCTCTCAATAGTACTGGACAAGGAGGCAGTGAGCTCTTATCTGCTCACTCATTACCAAATCACTGTTCTTTGTAAGGTCAAGAACCTGATGAGTTTTTTACTTGCATTAGCTAAATGTGCATTACCCTGCCTGGCAAATTCCGGGCTTGAATCCTTATTATAAAAGAGATCATGCCAGGATATGAACAAAATTACAGCGTTTTAACCTGAAATGCAGTATTTCATGTTTAGACGATCGTTTTTACCGCTCAGGTAGGCTGCTGCAGAAGTGAACTCAACCCAGTTAATGACCATAAATAATAATGACGGCATTATTCTTTTGTCTTGTCCTTTGCACATGCTGATCTGCTCTGACAGCCAGCTTTGCTCCTTTATTAACTCTCCATCAGCTGTAATCAGTGATGGTGAAGTCAGGAAGCTAAATTTACATGTGCCAAGTCTCACTTTTCTTTTTTTTTTTTTAAGAGAAAAAATAGTTTAAAATTTTTGGTTTCTTTTGTTCGTGATCAGCTTAAGACTTGAGTTCAGTGGATGTTTAGGATGGCAGTCAGGGGATGCACTGGAGAAGAGGGCACAAATATGCTGAGTTATCACTCTGAATAGCTTTTTTGACATCACAGGACAATACTGTCTTTGGCCGTTGTGGTGGTTTGGCAGTTCCCTGCCTCCCCGCACTTTGAAATAACCCAGGCTAGAACTCAGTTGGCTGGAAGTTAAGGAAATGAAGCTTTATATTTAAACCTTTGCACAAAATATGCAAGCAGTTTACAATATATAACAGATATTTACAGATATATACAGTAAAATGGTGATACAGAAACACCACACCCCCTCCCAGGGTCCCTAAGGGGTTTTCCAACCACCCTACCACCTTCCCCCAGTTCCCAATCTTATCTCACTATCTGTCTTACGTGCTGTCCTGGCAGGACATAAATTCCTGAAAATTCGTTCAAACCCCTGCTCTTATCCTCCTGTAGCAGGTTTGGGAGTTGATGGCTGTGAGCAGAACAGTGGAGGGTTTGGCCCAGCAAAGCGCTGAGAGCTGAGTGCTTGGCACATGACCAAGTCGGGTGTCTTGTGCTGCCCCTCAAGTGCCAAGGTGGACATCTAGGGACAGGGCTTTGGCTTTACTGACCAATACCATGGGTGCTAGTGCCTATTGGCCAGTTTCACTTTCAAAATAATGTATTTAAGGGGGTGATTTAGAGCTGTTCTCCCCTTTTTCCCGCTGCCTTTCACTGGTGCAAGAGGTCTCTTTGCAGCTCTTTCCTGGTGGCCCTGTGTTTGCAGCCTGTTGTGCAGCTTGCGCCAGCAGCAAGGCAACTCTTTCCTCCTCCGCTGCTGGGAAACTGTATCTATCTTGTCAGTGAGTACAGACTAAAGATTCCATAGGCCTGGTTAGAATTTTCCCTGTTACCAGGTGCCTATTTTCCAAATTCTCACTGTTTAAACTCTTGAATTCTGTGTTTATAAATAACCTTTGTGTAATTGCTTCCTGTTGGCCAAACATCCAAAGAATCTCAAGGAATTTTCCTGAATTTTTGAATGTTAATTTTAAAAAATTATTAATAATTCATAACTGACTATTAATAATTGAAACACATGCCGGATAAGCTAAAGTAGATCGACCAGGGGATTAGCAGCAGGAAAGAAGTTAGCGAAGTTATTCAGATTATTGGGATCTAGCTAAGAAAGCAAGGAGAGAGATGCAGCAGCAGCCATGGCACAAAGCATTCTGTCTTATCTTTGTTTGGGTTCTAACTCCTATAAATTTTTCAGTAACCTCTGAGTGAAGTAGAATCAAATTTTGTTTTCCTTTCTCAGCCTATAACCTAATTTCTCATTCAAATCCTTTGATTAGTTCAAACCAGCACAGTTGTTGTCTCTCTCTCCTTCCTGTCTCCCATCTGTTTTCAACAAGATTAAATACTCATAGCAGAAATGTAAAGCATGAGGCACCCACTTGATTCAATAGTTTGATTGGTTTTATTTTGTAGGAGTGGGAGTTCAGTGTTTCTTTGAGGGGAAAGAGTTTAATGGATCATTTTCTAGCTTGTGTGACAACACTTCAGCCCATTTTGAGGTATGATTTATACCAGTTACTAATAGATTACCCGGAAGTTGATGATTAAAGTGGAAGTTTCTTTGGAGAAGGGGCGACATAACCGAGGTCAAGACCTCTTGGTGACCTTGAATGTAACTATTACCCTTCTAGGTTAGTTGCAATTGGAGATCAAAGCGTTGGTACAGGAAACATATTTGGATCTGAGGTAGTCAGCTGGGGGCTGTTGCTTGACAACGGGGTTGATGTGGTGGTTGGAAGGGAAATAAGCGTTTCCTTGAGAGTTCTCCTTTGCTTACAGATTAAGATAGGATAAAATGCTGAAACTGGATTTCAGGGTGTGTTATTTAACCACGTTTTCATAACGAATTCTACATCTCACCTGTGTAAAAACATCACTTCATAAACAAGCGGGGAAACACTTCAGGCTGGAGGTTGCAACCAGCTATTTGAATGTGGCAGCAAACTCTTTCTTCCTCATTTTCAAAGCTGAGAAACTTTGCTTTGTCTCTGGGGGTCCTATTATTTTTGGGGCATACGTTGCAGGGAGGAAGAAGGTGCAAGTGCCTCAGCGCTTGCTATGGATCACAGAGCATTTTATAGTTTGTCTTAAAGGGATGTGCATGTTAGTTGTGTGCACCAGCTCTTTGCTCAGACACCAAACAGAAAGAAAAAAAAAAAGCTAGAAATGCTTGCTTCTCACTGGCCATTCCTACTGAGTGACTGATACCTTCCAGGCATTTTTTCACCTAACTTTCATAAGCCTTTAAGGTAAGAATGATAAACATACCTGGCTACTGAGTATGCCTCATTTGTAGCTTGTGCCTCATGGTTTTTAATGAAGAAACCTTTTATCTGCGTGCCTCTCACCCAAGCCAGTGAAAATTTTGAAGTGTATCTCTCACTTTAATAGAATAGCTGCTCTGCACCTTTTTTGAGTGGGTAGAGAAGCCTAGCTGCTGTCTTCCAAGTGTCAGGCAAGCATTGCACCATCTTTCGTAGCTCTGCTTTTCATAAGGCCTCCATTTTTCCTGGTTGTGCTGCTGTTGTCCTGTCTTTAAGTGTTGCAGGAAGGGGTTGAAAGTCAGAAGAGCTCATGTTGGCAACATGCAACTGGGTTTTCACTCCAGGTTAGCCCCTCTTATTTGTCCTGGCTCTGCAAAGGCGAAGGAAAAGCTGTAATGCCTGAGCTACAAAGCAGATCTCTGTTTTTCAGCTGAGTTACTTCCCAGAGAAAAAGCATCTACCCTTTTAATCTGTGTGGATGTGCTACCTCGGTTTTACTGAGCTATGGTGCTGTGTGCCTAGAGGCGACGGTGAGGTGAGCTCTTTACAGCATTCTTCATAGGTGCAGGTGTTTGACTTGGAGTTTGCTGCATGTGTTGAACTTCAAGTGCTTCTATCTCCATGCAGAGCCATTTTTTAGATCAGGGCTTGAGCTGAAGAAGGGCTTTAGCATCATCTTGGCTGCAGACTGTGCTGTAATAATTCCATCCTAATAGGAAGAGCATGGGTGGTGTTTCAGGAAAATGTGGAGAGATCTGATGTGCAGTGACTTTGTCTCTTGATGTGTTTAACTGAGCTGATCAAGGTGTAAGGTAACTAACTATGCAAGAGTTAAAGCAGGCTTTGCTCACTTGCTCCCTGAGATATGATAAGGAACAATGGATATAAGCTTCAGCACAGGAGGTTCTACCTCAACACAGGGGGAAACCTATTTGCTGTAAAGGTGACAGAGCACTGGAACAGGCACCCTTCACATATTTATAAACATTAATAATGCTGAAGTTTTCAGTAGGGCTGTGTCATCCTCAAAGGACCGTTGCTGAGCTCTGCTACAAATATTCTGTGACAGCAGGTGCTATGAAAACAGGAGTGAGAAGTCATCATAATGGCTCAGGTAGCCCTGCCTGGGTGTCCTGATTGTGTAAGTATCGAGTTTGATTGAAGCTGCCTAAGGGAGACACTGATGACTGAAAAGTGACTTTCTGAACAGCAAACACCTCTAGAGGAGGTCTTAAAAATGTTGTGTTTTTTTTTTTTTTTTTTAAAAAAAAAAGCTTGCAAGGTGGAAAAAGTATTTTGTCTTGTGTGAGTGTTTGTCACTTAAGTTCCTCTCATTTTCCACTCATGCAGAGGACCTTGAGGTTTTCACTGAGCACTTCCAGAAAACTTTCCTCTGTTTTACTGTGAATTGATGAAATGCCTCATGAAGAACCAAGGCAAGGTCCTCTTGATTTCCTTTTATTTAACAAGTTAATGACGATGAAAATAAAATGACACAAGTGGTTGACCATCCAGTTACAATAAAAATGTGTTCAGCTTCATTTCAAGTGAATAGGACAATCTGCGTTCAGATGTGCTGATGGAAGCAGTTTCTGCCTCCTCTCTTATTGCCAATAGTAGGAAAATTCTGCTTTTTGTTTATTTATTTTTAAAATGTTGGTAAAAGCTGGGTGCAAACTGTGCTCTAGCTCCTTCTTCTCCAGGAGAGTTTCCAAATCACTACCACTACTTACCTTCAGGTCTGCCCTTCACCACCTCACAGAGTTCTTACAGAGAATGAAATGTGTGGCCCTGTATGAAAAGAGAAACAAAAAGCAAGCTGAATTATTTGCAACGATAAACCCATACATCTTAAAACAGCCCACTCTTGTGTGATAGAAAACTATCTATACCTACACCTTCTGTGACTTATGCCCAATTAGACTTTAAATCCCAATGCCCTTTGCAAAGATAAAATTTCCCCCATATTCCCAATTTCCTTTACAAGTTGGGGTTGTTCAGTCTTGAGAAGGCTCAGAGGAGACTTTATTGCAGCCTTCCTGTCTCTGAAGGGGGCCTACAAGAAAACTGATAAGAGGCTTTTTTAGGGTGTCAGGTAGTGATAAGACTAGGGGGAATGAAGCAAAACTAGAAGTGGGTAGATTCAGACTGGATGTTAGGAAGTTCTTCGGCATGAGAGTGGTGAGATAGTGAACAGGTTGCCCAGGGAGGTGTTAGAAGCCCCATCCCTGGAGGTCTTTAAGGCCAGGCTAACTGATGTACTGTGAGGTTGCACTACTCCCTGTCCCTGCCCATGGCAGGGGGATTGGAACTAGATGATCCTTGACGTCCCTTCCAGCCCTGACAATTCTGTGATTCTACATAGTATTTCCTTTAAGACTTTGTGTGGCTAAAATAGTCAAACTGTGCTGTACCCTGTGGGACACTGTGCACTTCAGTAATTCTGCGACAGGTTAGCTGCAATTATTTTGTGTGAGGTGG
>VWZI01007278.1:141355-165836 GCA_013396835.1 Psilopogon haemacephalus
AATATCTCCAAGGATGGGGCCCCAACCACTTCCCTGGGCAACCTGTTCCAGTGTTCTACCACCTTCATAGTAAAGAACCTATTCCTGACACCTAAACCTGCTCTTCTCTAGTCTGAAGCCACTTGTCCTATCACTACAGGCCTTTGTAAACAGTCTCCATCTGTCTTGCAAGCCTCCTTGGAGTACTGGAAGGCTGCTATTAGGTCTCCTTATATAGTTGGTTGCCTTTCGAAGAACACTCTTCAAAATCAGTTGACTTCAAAACTTAGGTCACGTTCCCAGCTCTCCTCAATGGAAATATCTTCAGCAGTTAAGATGCAAAATGAAATATCAGATGTGCATTGACACAGTTGTGCTGGTTTGAAAGAACTGGAGGATTTGAATGAGAAATTAGACTATAGACCAAAAAAGGAAAGCACTGGTGATGCTACTTCACTCATAGCTTTGCTGAGAAAAGAAAAAAAAAAATGTTTAAGGGTTGTAACCCAAACATAGACAAGTTGGAGCTGCTTGAGCTACTTTGGCTGCCACATCTCTCTGCCTTTCTTAGCTAGATCTGAATAATTCCACTAACTTCTTTCCTGCTGCTAATCCCCCTGGCCAAGTTACCGTCACTCATCTGGTGAATAAGACAGATGGTGAGATAAGACTGGGAAGGGGGGGAGGTGATAGGGTGGTCAGAATCCATTCTTTGGGATTCTGATCTCTGGGAGGGCTGTGGTGTTTCTGTATTACCTTTTTAATGTATACATCTGTAAATATCTGCTATATATTGTGCAAAGCTGTAAATACAGAGCTTAATTTCTTAACTTCCAGCTGACTGAGTCCTAGCCTGGGTTATTTTGAAGTGTGTGGGGGGCAGGTAACTGCCAAACCATAACAGTAGATCCTACAGATCTGTTTGTAGTCCTGTGTGATGGTTTTATTTCATTTCAAATAGTTACTGCATGATGTTTGGAGTGTAGGGAATAAGCCAAATGTGTCTACATTAGGCAGTTTGAGGCTGTTGTATGCATGCTCAGAGAGCCCTGCGGAGAACTTCCCACTCAGCATTTTTTAGTTGCAAAATGTAATCTGAATTTAGGGGAAGAGGCTTTCTCCCTACCCATTTGCCTGTATCCAAGAGAATTTTGAAGAATCCCAGGGATTATCTGACCTCCTCCCTTTGTGCATTACTGCTGGGCATGATGGGGCTAGTCCTGGGGGAGGAGGGTGTAATTCCATTGCGTCCTACTCCAGCAGACAAGTTTGTGGAGGAAAAGTCACTGTCTTGCTTATCTCCTCTCTCAGCATGAAGGGTATGGCAGGATTTGCAGTTACACCTGATGGTATCTGAGGAAGGTGGAGGAATTTATTCCTTTGCCAGAGCATGTTTTGCACTTCATTGCGCTATTATAAATCACTCTCCTCAGCTGTAACTCATGAATGAGTACTAGGGGTGTGTGTGTGTATGGGGGGGAGGAGTAGAAGAGGGAGGGTGTGGAGGTTGAGTAGGGTTAACAAAATTTGAAACAGATTTATTGAAAGCCCTTCAAGAGTAAATAAAAAAAGACAGCCCAGCTGCTGCTGTTCCTGCAGCACAGCGAACTGTGAGCTAGAAATCCTAGTAATTAGTTTCATTTGTAGGTGAAAAAAGGTCTTTGAGAATGTCTGGTACTAATTATCATTAAGGGTTAGTCATCATTTCCATTTGACAAAGCTATATATTTTATTTTTTAGCTGTACGTGTTGTCAGTTTACATGCAATTAAAGCATCCTCAAAGCAACTGAATCGCATCTGTCACTGGCACAGCTTTACTGCCTGCAAGACAGCAGCTTCCCCTTGAACCCAGACTCCTGGTGTCCCTGGCTCGATGTGACTTAAAATCATAGAATGGTTTGAGTTGGAAGGGACCTTCAAAGGTCACTTACTCCAACTTCAGCGGCAGCTTTAAGTTTGCGCCAGCAGAGGAGATCAGCTCTGTTAAGGGACTTGACAGTATTAGACAATGGCTGGCCTTGATCTTAAAGGTATTTTCCAACCAAAATCATGGAATGGTTTAGGTTGGAAGGGACCTCTGCCATAGATAGACAGGGACACTACCTACTAGAACAGCTTGCTCAAAGCCTCATCCAAGCTGGCCTTGAACACATCCAGGGAGGGAGCAGCCACAACCTCCTTGGGCAACCTGTGCCAGTGTCTCACCACCCTCACTGCAAAGAACTTCCTCCTAGCATCCAGTTTAAACCTCCGCTCTGCCAGTTTAAACTCATTACCCCTTGTCCTGTCATTACAAGACCTTGTCAATAGTCCCTCCCCAACCTTCCTGTAGGCTCCCTTCAGATACTGGAAGGCTACTAAAAGGTCTTCTTGAAGCCTTCTCTTCTCCAGACTGCAAAGCCCCAACTTTCTCAGCCTGTCCTCATAGCAGAAGTGCTGCAGCCTTCTGATCATCTTTGTGGCCCTCCTCTAGACTGTCTCCAACAGTTCCATGTCCTTTCTGTGTTGGAGGCTCCAGAACTGCACACAGTACTCCAGGTGGGGTCTGAGGAGAGCAGAGCAAAGACAGGGAGAATCTCCTCCCTTGCCCTGCTGGCAATGCTTCTCTTGCTGCAGCCCAACACACAGTTGCTGTCTGGGCTGCATGTGCACACTGTTGGCTCATGTTGAGCTTTTCGTCAACCCAGACTCCCAGGTCCTTTTCCTCAGGGCTGCTCTCCAGTCACTCGCCACCCAGCCTGATTCCATGGTTCCCCTAAAGCTGTGTTCATCTCTCACACCCTAAAGACAGTCTGGCTGTGGTGGCAGGGCCACTTCAGATGGCTGAGACAGAGCCTGTAAATCTTAGGTGAGGTATGTGGGTGGAGGCTTTCAAAAAGCAAAAAGAAATGCCATGTATCTGTACAGCTTTGGTGGTAAAACTCCTTCTCCCTTGTGCTCCTTCACACTGTGTTTAAAATCATTAGAGTTAGTGTTGTCTCTGAAGTGGGCTCACTTGGGTTTAATTTAAATCCAGACTTTTCAGCTTTGTTTGTGGTAGGATGGCTTTCTGTTTATTTTTATTTTCAGTGCTCTCTTACATTCCAAATTACAGCTGCTGCGTGTCGCAGCACTGTGGATCTGCCACAAACGATCTTTATCTTGCATGTGGATTTGGAAGTCCTATTGATTTGCACTCTTGATAGGGAAATGGCTGTTTTTACACATGGTAATTGCTTTATGGTGAGTGTTAAGGACTGGTAGAGGAAGAATTTGGAGTTGATTTAATAAATCCGTGGGAAGAATCCTGCTTCTGCTGGAGTTTTCCCTGCCAAGATAGCCAGGTTCTTGCTCATTTTGAGTAAGTCACTGTATGATTTTGATGATTGGATCTTTGGATGGGGGCAGATGTTAATCCTCTGCTGGTGCATCTTCCTAACCTGGTGTAGTCCAAGAGGAAGTGTTTTCTGGCATACGCGAAGCAATGTTTGGCTCCTGTGCTGCTCAGTGGAGCTTGTCAGCAGAAAATATTTGGGTTGGCTGTTCCTGAGACCTGAAGTAACACTATATGACTTTGGCTCGTTATGGCATTAAGATTTCCTTGTGTTTACAGATTCAGGAGGAAATAAATAGGACAGCTTTGTCAGTCATGTGAAGAAAGGAGCTCTACCCTGTCAGGATTCCCTATGGTGTGTTTATGCACTCCTTGGTGTGCAAATTACAGCAGCTACAGAGATGGATGGGCATCAGAGGGAGAATAGTTTTGAAATATTTACCCACTGGTATTAATTAATAATGGCAAACCTAAAAATAGTTCCATTGTTGTGCTCCTTTCTGTTATCTGGTTACAGCAAACATTCTTTAATGAGTTTTTAAAAAATAAATGTGTATGTAGGCTACTTGTGGGTTTTCTTGTGTCTCTCCCACTGGTATCAACAAGTGATGCTGCAGACAGAAACCTTCCTCAGGAGTCCTGAAGGAAAAGCAATGACAAGAGGAAATAAAGCAACAGTTACTAGTCTTGAAGAGCTTTTATCTTAGAATTTTAATTCTGATTTACTTGCTAGAGTAGCTTTTGGGTTATTTCTGTATCGTTCAAGACACTTCATTTGTACATTACTTTTTCTCCTGTGTGGTTTTCAGCTGTCCACAAAACCATACGTGGTCAACCAGGTAAAGTGAAAACAGCATAAATACTGTTCTGCAACATCTATAACTTATCCAGGTTGAAAGCCTGTTGTGAAAAAAAAAAACAAACAAAAAAATCTATTGGCTGACATTAGTATTTAATCAGCCCCTGGGAAAAGCCCTCAGTGCTAATTAATGAATCACAAAACTCACAGTTTATTAAAAAAAAAAATATTTTACATATGTATCTATTTATAAAAGCAGCATTTTCCTCAGCAGATTGCATCAGAAGTTACTAATTAAAGCTTCCTCTTCCTCCTCTGCATTTAGCCATGACATGGAGTGGGGACTGACCTTGTGAAAGGGAAAAGGATCTGGGGGTGCTAGTGGATGGGATTTTGACCATGAGCCAGCAATTGGCTCTTGTGGCCAGCATGGCCAATGCCATTCTGGGGTGTATTAGAAGGGCTGTGGTATAGCAGGTTGAAAGAGGTGGTCCTACCCCTCTACTCTGCCCTGGTGATGCCACATCTGGAGTATTGTGTTCAGTTCTGGGCCCCTCAGTTCAAGAAGGACATAGAACTGCTTTAGAGAGTCCAGTGCACAGTCACAAAGATGATTAAGGGAATGGGACATCTTGCTTATGAGGTGAGACTGAGGAAGCTGAGCCTCATTAGTTTGGAGAAGAGGAGACTGAGGGGTGACCTCATTAATGGTTATAAATGTGTAAAGGGTGAGTGCCAAGAGGATGGAGCCAGGCTCTGTTTCATGATGCACGATGACAGGACAGGGGGTGGAAGTTGAGGCATAGGAAGTTCCATGGAAACATGAAGAGAAACTTTTTCCCTGTGACGGTGGCAGAACACTGGAACAAGCTGCCCAGGGGATTGTGGAGTCTCCCTCTCTGGAGATATTCAGACCCACCTGGACATGTTCCTGTGTGATCTGGTATAGGTGATCTTGCCCTAGCAGGGGGATTGGACTGGATGGGCTTTGGAGGTCCCTTCCAGCCCCTGACATTTGGTAATTCTGTGAAATGGCTGCTAAGGTTAGGATTTTATCTGGCTTTCCAGTGCAGCCCCAATTTGCATAAACTCTAATAAAGCATTATTAAAGTCTATTAACACTTGTCTATGGCAATTAAGCTAAGTTTGCTACTTTGAATGGTTGTATTTCATGTGAGCTGAGATAAGGAAGCACGGAGGGCTAGCAAAGAATGCAGCATAATTCTGGGAAGGACATATGAAAGGAATGTTATTAATGAGGCACAAACTTTGGGAAGGAATAAATACCCTCTGCTTTCTAAAAGGCAGTGGAAAATTCATCGCTCCACAGAGCTGAGATTCAATCATGGCTGCCCTCAGCTGTTTATTTTACAATCTATGTCTATATGATATACAAGAGTGGTTGAGCATCATGGTCTTTTATTATAAAACCTGGAGGGCACTGTCCCCTAGAGAAAATTGAAGATTTTAACTAATATTGATTATTTAGTACAGTCTGTAAAGACCACAAGTTAAAAAGGGGAGTGGTGGGTAGGGAGAAAGCCAAGGAAAGATATAAAAAATGTTATAGGTTCTGGAAAGTTTCAGGGGAACTGGTGAAAACTCAGATAACATTAATTCATAGGACTCCTTTCATTGCTAAGTTATAGGGCTCCCCACATCAAGAGAGACAGAACTACTGGAGAGAGTCCAGTGGAAGCTATGAAGGTGATTCAGGGACTGGAGCTTTACTGATGTTGAAAGGTTGAGACCTGGGGCTGGTTGATCTGGAGAAAAGGAAACTCAAAGGGAATCTTATTAATGTTTATTAATTTCTAAAGGGCCAAAATTATAGTGCAGGAAGTTCTATATGAACATAAGGAAATATTTTCCTGTGAAGGTGTCAGAGAATTAAACCACACTGCCAAGAGATGTGGAGTTTCCTTCTCTGGAGAGACTAAACACCTGTCTGGACATAATCCTGTGCAACCTGCTTTGAGTGATGCTGCTTTAGCAGGTGTGTTGGACTAGGTGATCCCCAGAGGTTCCTTCTAATCCCTACCATTCTGAGTCAATGTACTCCTGATTTTTCTGCTATACTTGCCACTGGTGCTACAAGTTCCAAGTTGCAACTGCTTGAGAAGCTGACCTTGTTTTGCAGGCTGCTTTTCCTAGATAGTTAAAGGACCCTGCACTTGGCACAAAGAGTATGAGTGTAAGTGTCCCTCATGTTTGAATTTAATGGGGAGTCCTGCCTCTCTGAGAACTTCATGAGAAGCTTTGCCCCTTTAGCTCCCCATGATGTATTTGCACAAAGCTGTGGAGAAGCTGGAAATGTTATCCATCCCAAGGGATAGACATGCACAAAATGGAGTTATCTCAGGAATGATTTGGATCTGTAATCTACTTTGGACCAACTTGCTTGAGTTCTGTATATCATCTGTTTCCAGGACTTTTAAAAAGAGGACTCTTAAAAACTAAATTGCAACCAAGAGCTGGGAAGTAATTTCTTCCACCCTTTGAATTCCCTTGCCAGAATTACATGGCCTTCAGGATGATGAATCAGGATGATCCTATGATAGCAGGAGTCATTCCTGTGTTAGTAATAACTGGGAGCTGGAAATACCATGTTATATGGGAGGAAAGATCCTTAGCTCTCCTCTGCTATTTGTTTTGGGTGCCAGTATATGTTGAGGTAACGGGGTTTGCTTTAATGGTTGTGTGCTTGAAGACTTCCACTCCTTTTGCCTATGTTCTAAATAGATGACAAAATCACTCAACAGTAAAGACTGCAGTAGTTACATGTTTACTTTGCAATGACCTCCCAGGATTGCATCACCCTGGAAGCCAGCTATTTGGCTCTTCTTCTTGAAGAAATTACCTGTCTTCATCTCAAATTGTCTATTAAAACCACCTGAAGGCTGGGTTTCCTTACCAAAGATAACCTATGCTGGTAGGAAGTGCTTGCCAAGGTTATGCTTCACTGGAACCGTAGACACTGAAGTAGCAAAGAAACGTTCAGGGTGGGAGGTTGTACTGGTCTATTGCACCTTCTTTGCTGAAGGATGGGGGGGCAACAAAGCTGGGAAAGGGTCTCAAGACTGAGGAGTGACTGAAGGAGCTGGGGATGGTTAGTTTGAGGATGAGGAGACTGAGGGGAGACCTCATTGCTGTCTACAGCTACCTGAAAGGAGGCTGTGGAGAGACTTCTGTTGGTCTTGTAGGTAATTAGTGATAGAACAAAAGGGAATGGCCTGAAGCTGCAACTGGGTAGGTTTAGATTGGACATTAGGAAAAAGTTTTTTATGAAGAGAGTGGTCGGGCACTAGAATAAGCTGCCCGGGGAGGTGGTTAAGACCCCAACCCTGGGTGTGTTTAAGGGTCGATTTGGTGTGGTGCTTAGGGATACAGCTTAAGGTGAATCTTGTAGAGTAGGGTCATAGGTTGGGCTTGGTGATCCTGAGAGGCTTTGCCGACCTGGATGTTTCTGTGATTCTGTGATCTCCATGTCTTATCTAGGAAAGGGCTTGAGTTTTGAATTTGGCTGATCTGCCAGAATCTCTTATGACTTCAGTGCATAGAGTAAAAGAGAATAAATTTTGCTTGTCGCTAACCATAGTATATTTTTCTCAAAGGCTGGAAAGACAAGTTGCTTTGCTTTTATGGACCTGTTTTCTTAAACCAGAAAGGTTTTTCCATGTGTGACCTACAAACCTCAGGGTGGAGAGGCTGATACTGTTTGTACAGTTTTCAGAAAACGGACTTGTGGAGCATTAAAAAAAAAAAAAAGTTTCTCTAATTTATTCATTAACATTTTATTCTCTGTAGTCTGCTAAATTGGAATTAGGAAAACAATACCAGCGACGTTTTGGAGTGGCCTTCAAAGCATTTCTAAAATAGTTTTCTGATGCTATGTGGCAAGAAATGAAATACGCTGTTGTTTCTCCCCCCCCCTTTTCTATTGTACAATAGAATACACAGAAGTATAATAGAATATAGATGTTTTATAGGCTAAAAAAAAAAAAAAAATTGACCTTCTTCATTGAGGTTACACCTCTTATAAGCATTCCTATCACTCCCAACTCTTGCCAAGGGATGTTTTACCTCCCACCATCCGGCACGGGTAGCACAGGCCTTTTCTCTTTCTATTTCTGTATTCTTTGCATGACCCAAGCTGCCACTGGAGTTGGCAATATCCAAAGGCATGTGGAAAAAGCAGGAGTGAGTCCTTGGTGGCTGCTACTGCCCAGAAGGGAGATGGAACATGATGTTGCTTGTTTCATAGAATCATACCCTCACTGTAAAGAACTTTCTCCTAACATTGTGTCCACAAGTATTCCCTGCTAGCAGAGAGCAGTGCAGGCTCTAGACAACAGCACAGATTAAAAGAGTGTGCCAAATACATCAGCATGTCTGGAACCAAAGTCAGTTCTATCTCCCCTCCTGGGAAACACCTGCAAGCCCAAGTCTTACATAGATTGACAGCACCTCTAAAAGTGCTGTGCAACAACTTTGTGGGGTGTTTTTGGATGTAATGTCTCTTGTGCTTTTCTGTGGTGGTTCAACAGTTCCCTGCTCCCCACGCGCTTTGAAATAACCCAGGCTAGGACTCAGTCAGCTGGAAGTTAATAAATGAAGCTTTATATTTACAGCTTTGCACAATATACATGCAAATATTTATGATATATAACAGATATTTACAGGTATGTACAGTGAAAAGGTAATACCGAAACACCACAGCCTTCCCAGAGATCAAAATCCCTAAGAGGGGTAACCAACCACCCCTACCACCTTCCCCCTTCCCCAGTTGTATCTCACCATCTGTCTTATGTGCCAGGCATGCAAAGGTAGATTAGCCAGGAGGATTAGCAGCAGGAAAGAAATTAGTGAAATTATTCAGATTCAGCTACGAGAGGCAGGGAAAAAAGAGCCATGCAAGAGCCACAGCCCAAAGTGGTCTGACTTATCTATGTTTGGGTTACAACTTTTAAAACATTTTTTTTTCTTTCTCAGTAAAGCTATGAGTGAAGTAGCGTCCTCAGTGTTTTCCTTTCTCAGCCTGTAGTCTAATTTCTCATTCAAATCCTCCAATTAGTTCAAACCAGCACAAGTTAGCATGCAGCTCTCTAAATATGTTTTCGTGTCTGTCTGTTGGGGTTCTTTTTGGTTTGTTTTTGTTTTTGTTTTTTTTCCCTGTCTACCCGCCCAGCTCTTCCCTGGCAAATAGCTGTCTTTGCAGGACGCTTCTGGGTTTGCTTCATACCACATAAAGTGGAGGCAAACAAATGTTTTTCCCTAATGCATTTATGTAGATTATGAAGAAGAAGAAAACAAACCTAGGACAAGAACAGGATTAATCACTGGCTTATTAGTTTGGCATTGTTGCTCGCACACAGAAGCGCTTTATATCGAACATGTTTTTGGTAAGCAAATAAATAAATGACGAGCAGGAGTACCAAGCTTAGCTCAGCAGGAGTATTGACAGTGGTTACTGCTGACAGCTTTTTAGTGTTTCCAAACAACATGTTTCATTCCCTTAACTCCATTGTCAGAGGGAACAGGGCAATATCCAGCTATTCAGCAGAGATGCATGCAATAAGGGAGCGTTCGCGGCTCTGCTTTTGTCTTGACTTGAAGAGGTTTTGACGAAATTGTGCTGGGAGTCTTCAGCCTGGCCCCCTCAGTTAGAGGCTGTGTCCACAGCAAAAAAACCCAACAAAACAAAAACAAAAACCCAAAAAAACGGAGCCCCAACTATTTCCCTGCAAAGCAGCTGAACTGTGCTATTTTGGGAGCCTCATGGTTCTCAGCCCTCTGATCCAATTTAACTTAAAACCACCAAGTGAACATGGAGAAGAAAAGCCAGTAGTCCCAAGCTGTTGTGAGGATCTGACTTCTGTTTATGGCTGGAGTTTCCATTAAGGTTAAAGTGGAAATATTCACCAGAACATGTAGCCAGAAAGTCAAGGGAGGGGAATTCTGTCCCGGTGAGGCTTCACCTGCAGTGCATTGTTCAAATCTGGAATCCTCAGCACAGAAGAGATAAGAACCTGTAGAAATGTCTCTTGAGCAGGCTAAAAAAAAAAAACAATCTGAGGGCTGGAACTCTCGATTGAGAAAAAGTTGAGAGAGTTGGGGCTCTTCAGCCTGGAGAAGAGAAAGTTTGGGGGGGACCTTATTGTGGCTTTCCAGTACTTAAAGGGGGCCTAGAATGAAAATGGGGATAATTTTTTTTTAAACAGTGCCTGTTGCTACAGGACAGAGGCTGATGGTTGTAAATTTAAAGAGAAGGAGGTTTAGATTAGACCTAAGGAAGAATTTATTTCTGCTGAGAATGGTGAGACACTGGCTCAGGTTGCTCAGAGATGGTAGATGCCACATCCCTGGAGACATTCCAGCTGGGGCTTTGAACAGACTGCTAGAATTGAAGCTGTCCCTGCTCACTGCAGGTGTATTGGACCAGTTAAAGGTTCCTTCCAACACAAGCCATTCTAGGAATGCTATTGTAGCTGTGGTGGCAATCTCCTAAACATAATAGAAGTCATGTGTCAGTGTAGCTGCTTAGGTTCTGCTTGGGCACTGAGGAACAAGGCAATAGAATAGTACCCAGGAGATGAATTCACCCTTCCTGTTCAGCTGTGCTTGGTGTGAACAAGGCTTTGGGGAGGAATTGAACTGTGCAGGCTTTGTATTCTTAGCTGTAAGAGAAGTGAGGACACCTTCCCTTCCTGGGTTGTGAAGGTTCAGTTTTGGTACAGGTAGGGTAGGCATGCCCACCGCTCCCCCCAGTTACAGCAGCCTGGACAGCTTTCCTCTTCTGTGTGCTTTCCTACAAAAGCCAGCTAGGCTGTCCCTCCCTAGCTTTTTTGTAGGCCCCTTCAGATACTGGAAGGCCACAAGAAGGTCACCTGGGAGCCTCCTCTTCTCCACACTGAACAGCCCAAACTCTTTCAGTCTGTCATAGCAGAGGGGCTGCAACCCTCTGATCATCCTCGTGACCCTTCTCTGGACACGCTTCAGCATGTCCACATCCCTCTTGCAATAGGGGTTCCACAAATTCACTGGAGTAGAAAAGAGGTGGAAATTGTGTTCTCCCCAGTTTATGGCACATCACTTTGAGGAAAAAAAACCTGCATACACCCACCTAGGCACGTCCTACTTATTTATCAACTTGTAAATTAAAGCAGAGGGGAAAAATTCCAAAGAAATGCTGCTTGTGCTAGTATAGTATTGAGTATAATATTTTGTTTCTGACTTGAAATGTTCTTTGTAACCTGTCTGATGCCCTTCACCTTTTTTGTTCTCATAATTTTAATCCAGATGCGTAATTTCTCTCTGTTTATCCTCTCATCTGACCAGCTCCAAAGTAGTAAAGTTTTTATTGACTCATCTCTTGCTTTTAATGATAGCACTTAATCTGAACAGGATCATAATCATGGTAACTTGATAATCAAGTAGGTGAAATCAAATAAGGAAAACCAGGACGTGGCCTGGATAATGCAAGGCATTTCAAAAGGTTATGTGCAAATAAGTTTGTACTCAAGGACTTAACCTTGCAGATATATCTGGGGTAGACTACGGAGATAGTTTCCAAAGTGATGTTCTTTGGTGCGTGTGTGACATTTGAGACATGCATTAAAAATTTGAACAGTTCTCTTTGGAACTGGTGGAATGAGCACCAGTGACTTGGAAAACATTAATCCAGGCCTTGAGATGCTAAATTTACATAGGAAGATGCACCCTTTGCATGTGGCAATACCAACACCCCAACCCTACACTACGAGTGAGTGTGGCTGGCATCAGGATTTGGGGGCTAGCTGGCAACTTTTCTGTAGGGTGCCCTGGCTTGCCAAGAACCAATGGGCAGATTTTGCTGGGGCTTAAACATCCATCTGTGCAATTTTCTTTTGGGATAGTTTTACCAGGCCAAGCATAGAAACTGACCTAATCTGGCTTTGAAAAACTTGTTTTGTTGAACAAATAAAATAATTTTAAATATTTAATGTATAAAGTTTTTTTGTTTTTTTTTTTCAAAAAGATATATGTAGGTAAAACTATATGTAAGTTAGTTTTTATGCCAGCAAATTTTTTTTTGTTTGTTTAATGCCTGAATAAAATGGAGCCTGATGGAGGGACAAGGGTGACATATTTGCTTTTATAGTGTATTAATAACATGTTTTGAGATAAAAAACCCAAAGGGCAACAGCTTAGGACAGTCTGGGAGGATGAAAATCTTTGATGTGGGCTAGGATTTACTCATAGAATGGTTTAGGTTGGAAGCTAGATTGTGTGGCTGTGCTCTGGCAAGGGGTTGGACTCAGTCGTCTCTTTGGGTCTTTTGCAACCCCTGACATCCTGTGATCTTTTGCTGGGCATATAGAAGCAGAATGCAACTCTAAGAGCAGGAATAGGACAGGTTGCCCAGAGAGATGATCAATACCCCATCTCTGGAAACATTGAAGGTCAAGTTGTGTGGGGCTCTGAACAACCTGATCTAGCTAAAGATGCCCTTACTCACTGTGGGGGTGTTGGACTAGATGACTATTTCTATGGCTTGAAGAGACTGTAGTATTTGTGGGATCATAGGGTGTGCGAGTGTGATGATCTCCCAGCTCACCACATACCCAATCAGGTAAGAGGATAAAAATATCATATAAATTTGTTTATAGAGTGAATTTAGAAGTTTGAATCTAGAGGAGCTCTGATGTTATCTACTTAAAGATTATCTTTGTAGATGGTTTCAAGCAAAGGTGTCCTTTTGCCTCTCTGTCTTTGGGTGATGTGAAAGTGTCCAGTTGGACTTCTTCCCCTTTCTCCCCCCATATTTTTTTTCATCTGTTCCTCACTGTCACATGTACCTTTTATGGCTCTGTTCTTTTCTGAAACCGAAGCTCCTGCTGGCTTCTGTATGGTCAGGGTTTTCTTGTGGTCCATGAGACATATGGTGTGAACCCTCAATGCTTCATCTTGCATGTTGAGCTCGGCACACATCCTATCTTGTGCAGGTGGGACATTCTCTCTGTCTGGAATTGCTCTTTTATGAAACCAAGTAAGGCAGCTGTGTTGACCAAGGGCTGTTTAAGCCCTTCCCAGAAGGCAGAGCTGCAGGACTCCGGGGAATTGGGGTACTCTGTGGGAGGCCCAGAGCTTGTTGTGGCTCTTGCTGCTGTGCTTGGACAAGCTGCCAGACTGGCAGAGCCTGGTTTCTTTTGGTGTCGTGACTCACGCTGCATCCTTTGGACTCCAAGGGTGAGTCAGGAAGACTTTTCTGCTTGGGGGGTGTAATTAGGTCTCACTCCCCTCAGCCCAGGTGTCCATTTTCCTGACAACTTGCAGGAACTCAGTGTTGTCAAGGTCTGCGACCTTCTGCCAGCTGCGATTGAAGTCAGGCGGATGCTCAAAAGTTGCCAGGAGTTGTATGGATGGACACACACATGCACACGCTCAGCATGCTCACATTAGCCTTGTCTCCTTAAGCAACAGATGAAAGCTGTATAATTTAATGGCTGGATAGGAGTTCTGTGAGCAGTAATGAGAACAATGTTGCCTCCCCCACAGCACACAAAGCGCTGGCTTCCGAGGGCCTCTTTGAAGCGTCGGGGACAGGCAGAGCAGTGCAGCAGGGAGACGTCTGCAGTGTGAATAAACACATTGCCTAAGTGACGCTGACGTTCCCCTCTACCTACCTCCCGTTCAAACATCTGGTTGGAATAAGCTCTGTGGAAGAGAGGTTACCTCTGCTCCTCAAGCTGATGGAGACAGGCTGAGCCCAACCTGAAAACACAGCCATGTCCATCCCCACAAGCTGTGGCCTTAGATGTGTGCTCTACATGGTCGCTTGGAGTTTTTCCCTTTTCGTTTCTCAGCTGCTGCACAGATTTCGTAGGAACCAGTTTCCAAGGGCTGTAGTAGCTGATGCAAGAGCCCTGGGAAGTTGCAGGAACTGAAAATGCGTTTTTGGGTGTTAAGAAGAACAGCTTCAATGGCAGGCTGGACTCTGCCTAGTTGTCCTCCTACAAACCATCCTCTGGAAAGGAAAAAAGATGTGTCCTGTAATAAAAATAACATTGTTGTGTAGTTTTTCAAAATGAGGCCAGCCAGGAGAAGTGCAATTTTGGTGCGGAAGAAGAAAAGACACTTATGATTCCCGTTCACTCTCTTTAGAGCCACAAGGATGACTGGGGGACTTGAGCATCTCTCTTATAAGAGACTGAGAGCACTGAGGCTGTTTAGTCTGGAGGAGAGAAGACTGAGAGGAGATCTCATCAATGTGTGCAAATATCTGAGGGGTGGGTGTCAAGTGGATGGGGCCAATCTTTTTTTGGTGGTCTGCAGTAATAAGCCAAGGAGCAACAGTTACAAATTGGAACATTGAAGGTTTCACCTCAACATGAGGAGAAACTTCTTTACAGTGAGGGTGACAGAGCAGTGGAGCAGGCTGCCCAGAGAGGTTGCGGAGTCTCCTTCTCTGGAGACTTTCAAAACCCACCTGGACGTGTTCCTGTGTGAACTACCTTATGGGATCCTGCCTTGGCAGGGGAGGTTGGACTTGATGATCTCTGGAGGTCCCTTCCAACCTCTAACATTCTGTGAGTCTATGATTCATACGGGTTGTCTTAAGCCATAGCTGTCACAAAGAGGGGCACATACTTCTGACTAGTTGGCTTCTCTACCAGGACTTGGAGTGAAGTCAGAGTTAAGGTGTGTCATAGGTATCAAAGTTAATTTTACTGTAGGGAAAAGAGTTAGTTTTCACCTAGAAACATTGGGCTGGTTAGAATATAGTTCTAACAAACATGCACTACTGTTCTGCTGCAGTATGCTGCAAAACTCATCCTTTTTTTGGTCATGGTAACACAGAAAGCATGCCTGTGTTTATCTTGAGCTGTGGGAATGCTTTTTGATCTTTAATTACAGACTATTGGCTGAATTATGCAAGAGTTCTATGTTATATAGATATAAAAAGCCTTACTGGATACGTGCAACAGGGAGAGAGTTTACACTGTGAATTGCTTTCCCTCTGGTTTTCACTTGCTTGATCTCATAAACCTAGGATTTTTCTTAAATGAGTGATTGTAACAATCATAGACTCATAGAAGGTTTTGGCATGGAAGGGACCTTTAAAGCCCATCTAGGCCAACCTCCTTGCACAGAGTAGGGCTGTTCAGTTTGGAGAAGAGGAGGCTCCCAGGTGACCTTCTTGTGGCATTCCAGCATCTGAAGGGGGCCTACAGAAAAGCTGGGGAGAGACTTTTTAGGCTATCAGGTAGTGAGAGCACTAGGGGGAATGGAGCAAAGCTGGAGGTGGGGAGATTCAGATTGGATGTGAGGAAGAAGTTGTTCAGAATGAGAGTGGTGAGAGCCTGGAATGGGTTGCCCAGCGGGGTGGTTGGAGCCACTTCCCTGGAGGTGTTTGCAGCCAGGCTGGATGAGGCTGTGGGCAGCCTGTTCTAAGGTAGTGTGTCCCTGGGCATGGCAAGGGGGTTGGAACTAGATGATCTTTGTGGTCCCTTCCAACCCTGACTGATTCTATGATTGTATATGTTCAGCTAAGTGAGGTTCCTCTGAGCCCTTTCCAACACTTCTTGGAATGTTTCTAGGGTTGGGACTTCTATCACCTCTCTGGGCAACCAGTGCCACTTTCACCCTCCCTGTAAAAAAAAAAAAACAAACCAAAAACCTTCCTTATATCTCATCTAAATCTACATAACAAAATTTTTGTTACTCTTCAGAGGTAAAAGTTTCACAGACATCACCTTCCACTCCACCTTGATGCTTAAATCAAGATGTGTTGTGTTCTGCCTCCACTTCTGACCTGTCCATCTAAGTTTGCAGCTTGGGTGTACATTTGCTTTCTGGCTGCCCCAAGTCAAACCCTTCTGTGTCCTGGCTGCAGCTGGGCATCTCCTCACAACAAGAGGTTGTGAAATACATCTGGGTGCCATCATACATGTGCCATAGCATCACATATAGTTCTGTATCTTGTTTGCTATGAAGTTAGCATCCTTTTTATGCCTGTGAGATTAGTGTTCAGTGCTACAGAAACGATTTTAACAATTACACCCAGACCTTTCAGGAAATAGAATTTTTATCTGAAGTTGCCATTATTTTGGCAGTTCTTTTTGCAGTTTTTGCAGCCTCAGACCTGGTTAAAGTAATAGTTAATGCTTAGTGCAGATTTACTTTGCTTTTGAGCCAGGAATGGATGAATGCTGGGAGCCAAATTTGAAAGCTCATCACAACCACATAAGATGGAAAAGCAGTCTCTCAGATATTGATAACTGTGCATGACAACAATGATATTTATTACCAGGGACAGTAAAATTGATTTTTTTTTTTTTAAACCCAAACTTTTGGGGAAGGATGGGAAGTGCTGACAGGAAATGCCTTAGAACAAATCTCTTGCAAGAAAAAGTGGCAGGGCCAGACTCTGCTCCAAAGGTGCATTTGTTTCCCACCACTAGTCCCAGTAAAGCTCATGGGCTTCATTGGCCAATGCTGCAGGCTTGGGTCTGAGTCCCTCACAGCTTTGGTGTGTGGTGTTTGACTGTACTGGTGGGACATGTGACGTGGGAAGAGGTGGCATGGCTGTATGCTCGTGAGATTTGAAGGCACAGAGAGCACTATATGTCATGGTCATTTAAGCTGCTGTGCACTTAGAACTGGAAGTTTTACAGAGAGGCAAAATATACAATTCAATTACAACTGCTGCAGTGCAATCCAAGTTGATCTAGTTTCTCCCACATGAGCTGACCACAATTTTAAGCTTGGCATAGCCTGAAAGCTTGAGGAATGTATTTCCAGTAATTGCCAGGCCACTTCATTGTTTCTGTGTATACATAAACACTGGGCTGTGATCATAGTGGTCATGCTTGAGCTGCTATCTGAAATTCACTTGTGCTATAGGGATTGACTAATCTGGTTCATACTGACAGCAGCTTCCATTTACTGTATTAGCTCCCTTTGACTGTCAGTGCCGCACGACTCCAGCTAGACTCTGGAAACAAAAACCTTTCAGAAGTAGTATGCATGTGAGTCATGCAACAGAAAACCCATGTGTCATCACAGCATCCATGAGCTGTCAGTTCAGAAAATCAGACCAAGGTGCAGAAGGTCCATTTTTAAGTTTGTTGAGAGTTAGGGCTCGACTGGCCACTGGATAAGTGTCATATACCCTCTTGATGATTCCTTTTGGCTTCCCAAAAGGATGAGAAAGGGAATATGGGATGGAGACTGATGGGTTGGGAAAGAAAAACAAACAAGTTTAAATGTAAATAATTACAGAATCACAGAATGTCAGGGACCTCAAAAGATCATCCAGTCCAATCTCCCTGCAAAGCAGGATCACCTATATCAGATCACACAGGAATACATCCAGGTGGGTCCTGAATATTTCCAGAGAGGGGGACTCCACAACTCCTCTGGCAGCCTGTTCCAGTGTTCTGTCACCCTCACAATGAAGAAGTTCCTCGTCATGTTCACATGAAACTTCCTATGCCTTAACTTCCACCCACTGCCTCTTGTCCTGTCATTGAACATCACCGAAAAGAGCCTGGCTCCATCCTTCTGACACTCACCCTTTACATATTTATAAAGATGAATAAGATCTGCTCTCAGTCTCCCCTTCCCCAATCAGCAGAGCTCCAGCTCACTTAGTCTCTCCTTGTAATCCATAAGCAAGAGCCTTTTTGCACCCCAACCCTTGGCAGTAACTCTAACCATCAGTGTTATCACTGCTAGAAGCAGCCACTGCTTATGAGAACTTGCTGTTAGCTTCAGGAAGTGCTGAGAAGAGCCTCAGCTGAAAAGTCAAACCACCAAACTGAATTAGCCCTCTTCGAGCTCAAGCCAGGACAAAGATGCCAAGAGAGGAACAACAGGCAGTCACTTTTGGTTTTAATCATATGGGAGAGGAATAGCAAAGAGTTGTGCTTTTGCAGCCTCTTGACATGCTCTTATTCAGCCTTTATAAGCTTCTCCCTCAGTTTTTGTTTCTCTGGATGCCACGCCGTGTATACCAAAGTTAATTCCTAAAAGCTGAGTCCTTTTGTTCCCAGGCAATGTCCCCTGTGAAGCTGGTGGGGTTGGGCTTTTTCCCCCCCCCGTGTCAGCTTCAATCTATGCATCTGTTACAGCTTCTTTAGCGATGGACGAACTAAAAGCTCTGAGCTTAGACTGGATGCACTTCTTTATTCCTTGCTAGCAAATCTATTTCTTTTAAGTTTTTCTCAGGGTATTGATTGCTGGTAATTTAATGTGTCTCAACTGTGAAAAGCTGTTATGATGGTTTCACACACTGTTGCAGTTTTTTATTTCCCCATTCACAAAGAGAAATGGAAGGTTTTCCATGTTGGAAACTGTAATATGTAATTCAGCTAGCATCGCCCCTCGCAGTAGCCAGATGCTGTAACCTCCAGCAGTTGGAGCATTATTTTAAAACAGCCCAGACTGCAATTATTTGACCTGTTCTTTGTTACACCTGTGTAAAAGAATGAGCCAGTTAAAGGGATCTTTAGGTAGCTGAGCCAAAATTCAGCACAGGATGTGATTAACTGTCCTGAATTCTGCACATAAAATGAAGCCTGTGCTTACATGAGAGCTGGAGACATGCTTGGGATCATAGAATGGTTTGGGTTGGAAGGGACCTCAAAGATCATCCAGTTCCAACCCTGCCATAGGCAGGGACACCTCCCACTAGAACAGGTCGCTCAAGGCCTCATCCAACCTGGTCTTGAACACCTCTGGGGAGGAAGCAGCCACAACCTCCCTGGGCAGCCTGTTCCAGTGTCTCACCACCCTCACTACAAAGAACTTCCTCCTAACCTCCCATTTAAATGTCCCCTCTGCCAGTTTAAACCCATTACCCCTCCTCCTGTCATTACAAGACCTTGTGAATAGTCCCTCCTCGGCCCTCCTGTGGGTCCCCTTCAGATATTTGAAGGCTACTATAAGGTCTCCTCCAAGCCTTCTCTTTTCCAGGCTGAAAAGCCCCAACTCTCTCAGCCTGTCCTCATAGCAGAGGTGCTGCAGCCTTCTGATCATCTTTGTGACCCTTCTCTGGACTGGCTGCAACAGTTCCATGTCCTTCTTGTGTTGGGGGCTCCAGAACTGCACACAGTACTCCAGGTGGGGTCTGAGGAGAGCAGAGCAAAGACAGGGAGAATCTCCTCCCTTGTCCTGCTGGCAATGCTTCTCTTAATGCAGCCCAGCACACAGTTGCTGTCTGAGCTGCATGTGCACATTGTTGGCTCATGTTGAGCTTTTCATCACCCCAGACCCCCAGGTCCTTTTCCTCAGGGCTGTTCTCAGCCATTTGCCACCCAGCCTGGATTTGTGCTTGGGATTGTGCCGACCCGGGCGCAGGACTTTACACTTGGCCTTGTTGAATTTCATGAGGTTGGCCTGGGCCCTCCTCTTCAGCCTGTCCAGGTCTCTCTGGATGCCATCCCTGCCCTCTAGCAAGTTGACTGTGCCTCAAGTTAACTGATCCTGAGCATCCCTGCCAGTTGCATCATGGGATCACTGCTTTGAGCTAAGCTCTATAGATAGTACATTCAGAAATTAAGTGATCTTGTTTCCTGCCTTGTTGCTCAGCCCTGATGCCACTCTTGTCCCCATCAGCCTTCACTTCACTAAGAAAAATAAAACTGTCAATTCTCTTGCTATATATTTGCTGCTAATCCTCTGTTCTGGGTTGAGCTCCTGTTGATGGGAAAGGTGATTTTTTTTTTTCCTTCCAGCCAAAGTCTCCATTCTGCTGTGTAGAATTAGATGAAGACTATGGTCTGTAGACCTATGGGTAATACCCACTGTTTTGTCCCTGTCTCCCATCATAGGATAACAACCTCTTGCTGGTGCCAGCCACTCTGACTCAAGAAGCAGAAATACCTGATGTGGAGATTAAACCCTAAGTTCTCTAATTAGAGGATGGGAAGAAAGTTGTAGAAAGAAAATAAAAGGTTATTTGTATCTAATTTGCCTTGAAGTCTGTACTGGAGCATGCACAGTTTTTTTGGATTGCAAAGCCAAGAGTGTCCAACTTCAGAAATGCTACGTTTGTAGAGTTACCCATGGACCCGTTGCTCAGTGCTGGTGAGTGGAGCTCTCCTCATACACTCTGAGTTCCATCAGCAGTGTCCCCAGCCTGGCTCCCACACTGTCCCACTAGCACGAACTTGCCTTTTCTGGTGTTTAGCCAACTGTGGCTCAGGGCTTGTCAGTACTTGGCTGCTCTTCCTGGTTTGAATGAGAGAGGGAGAAACTGAGTAGCAGCTCAGGCAAAATGAAAAAATTCACGTTTGTTGCTCTGTTCCATAGAAAAACACTTACCCTGTGTCTTTTTTTTGGATAGAATGATGTTACAGTAGATAACTCTTGCTTATCTTCAAAGAGGTGTATGTGAAGCACAATGCAGGTGCCACTTTGATCCGTGAGGTTTTTCCCTGCTGCTTTTCAAAAGAGGACTAACACTACTCTCCCTCAGCTAGCTTTCAGCTCAGGTTCTTCAGGGGAAAATGAAAGATTAGAATGTGCCACATAGAGCAAAGAGTCATTTGTTTTCCAGTTGGTTGATATTGATGTGCAATTATCATAGAATCATAGAATGATAGAATGGTTTAGGTTGGAAGGGACCTCAAAGATCATCCAGTTCCAACTCCCTGCCATAGGCAGGGACGCCTCCCACTAGAACAGGTCACTTAAGACCTCATCCAACCTGGATGCCCACTGTCAGAGAAAGCCAAAACCTGGCATGGTCCAGCTGAATTCAAATATGTCGTTCCACAGAAACACAGCAAAGCACTGCTGTAATAGTTACAGCAGAATAAAGTTACACTCAGAATAAGGCAGTTACACCCAGAATAAAGGAGAATCTGTGCGTGTGGCGAACAAGGGACAGTCTGAAAAAAAAGAAAAGGGAGGTGGGAAGACCTTAAAAAAAAAAAAAAATCTAACATTCCATATGCAGAGAAAACAATTTCCATGCCTCTTATCAAAAATGTGTTAAATCAGCTAACATTGATATAACTTCAAGCAATTAGGATCATGCTAATAATGATATGAGTCTTCAGCTGTAAATAATTACGCTGCCTCAAGGCTATGCTTTAATTCTTGGCTTGCTGTATCTATAAACAATAATCAAACTGCAAGGCAAGTTGTGTTGTTTTTGTTTCGCGGTTTGTGAAATGATTTCTGTACCCTACAGCGATGCTGATGGCTATTTTGACCTTCAGGAACTGCGGCCTGCGAGGCTAAGAGCTAATGTGTACTTCCATCGATCTGAGTTACAGGCACACAGCAGGTTCCTGTGCCTGCTCTTCGCGAGTACCAAAGCTGCTATCGTCAATCAGTGTGTGTTGTGAAAAGGGGGCTTGCTGCTGAGACTCAATAAATAGGGACATTAGGAGGAAATGTTATAATTGCCGCTACCCACATCTTGTTAATGAGTAATGTACAGTTAGACTCCATGCAATTGCAGCTAAACCGTTTCTACCATTTATTCTTATGTTGCAACTAACATTTAACATAATGAAGTATCATAATTGCGGCCATTAAAGTCAAGATTAAGATTTGTTTAATTAGAATTAAGAAAATGTAGAATAGACTTCTGGAAATGTAGGGTTGGCTGGGTAGAGTCGGCGGCGTGCAGGAAAATTCAGAGAATTAAGAATTGAAGAGCTTTTGTCTGGAGGAGAACCGTGCTGGTGGGGCATGATTCTGCTGCTGCTTGCCTCTGCTTTTGGGGCAGCTCTGTTGCAAACCAGCGTGCTGATACAAGTGTCAAAATGAGAGCACAGCCTGGCCTTGAGTAAAATTTTAAAAATGTAGAGTAGACTTTAGGAAATGTAGGGTTGGCTGCATAGCGTCAGTGGCATGTAGGAAAATTTAGAGAAATAAGACCCGAAGAGCTTTTGTCTGGAGGAGAACCGTGCTGGTGGGGCATGATTCTGCTGCTGCTTGCCTCTGCTTTTGGAGCAGCTGTGTTGCAAAACAGCGCTCTGATACAGGTGTCAAAATGAAAGCACAGCCTGGCCTTGAGTACTTTCTGATTTATTGGTGGGGTTTTTTGTTGTTGTTGGTTTTTTTGGTGGTTTTTTTTTTATCTTATGATAAAAGATGAAATAACAATTATTTATAAGGCAATGGTATGCTTTTTTCAGTTTTGAATCACTTTAAGGCTGGCTTCTCAGTTTACTGGGTACATGTATTGCTGTCAAGATGTTGATACTGGCATCTTAAGGAACCCACTGATCATAAGTGTGATAATGCATGCAGAGAATGGTTATAGATGGCAAACAGAAAGGCCAATAAGGACAATTATTGCTGTAGTGTCTTGTCAAATGAAGCTTTTATCATTCTTGCTTTCTCTGAAATCAATCATAACATAAACCTCTTGGTCAACAGGTGAAAACAAATGAGCAAAAGAAAGTGTCATCAATACCAGTATGATGGTGAAGGTTACTGACAAGGTCAGTGCTGGCTATCTAAGATTTAGAAGCCTGTTGATTCCTTTTCAAAGGATGCCTATAAATATGGAATAAAATTGGCATTGATTTCCTTTTTTTTTTTTGGGGGGGGGGGGGGGGTGGAAGAACCCTTGTACTGTAAGGTAAGAGATATATTCAGTGTATTAGATTTAGCTTGCTAAACAGGGTGAGCTGTGCAGTTGTCTGTGTATTCTTGGCTTGTTTTCAATATATACGAAATAGGAACTCTGAATGTGTTTTTTAAAGGCTGCTCATCTTAAAAAAAAAAAAAAGATGAAATGTTGATAGATGAAAGATGGGAGTCTTGCTTGCTTTCACACATGATATGTTGACAGGTAATGTGGATTTCCCCAGCAGCATGACTTGCTACTGGAAAAAAAAAAAAACAACCCAACAAAACAGTTAAGAGTTCTGTTGACTGAATTTTTGGAGGTGAAACAAAATCCTTCCTTGTTTTTTTACAGACCACAGTCACCTTATATCATAGAATCAGTCAGGGTTGGAAGGGACCACAAGGATCATCTAATTCTAGCTCCCCTGCCATGGGCACAGACACCCTACCCTAGATCAGGCTGCCCACAGCCTCATCCAACCTGGCTGCAAACAAATCCACGGATGTGGCCCAAACCACCTCTCTGGGCAACCTGTTCCACGGCCTCACCACTCTCATGGTGAAGAACTTCCTCCTCATGTCCAGTCTGAATCTCCTCACGTCCAGCTTTGCTTCGTTCCTCTTAGTCCTATCTCTACCTGATAGCCTAAAAAGTCCCTCCCCAGCTTTCTTGTAGGCCCCCTTCAGATGCTGGAAGGCCACAAGGAGGTCACGTGAGAGCCTCCTCTTCTCCAGACTGAACAGTCCCAACTCTTTCAGTCTGTCCTCATAGCAGAGATGCTGATTACCTTTCTTATCTGGAAGGCTCCATACTGAACTACCTTTGAAAGCAACCCACTCTCTCTCCCCATTGTCTGTCAGCCTGATCTTCCCTTTCTACCCCAAATCATCTTCCATGTATTTAGTAGAGCTCATGACTCAGGGTATCAGGGCCATTCACTCTTTTCAATCTCTTGTGTCTGGCATGTTAAATAACTAGTAGGAAGCCTAAAGCTTAGGTTTACCTGGAGGGGAAGTGTAAATTTCTGAGTTGCCAAATGAGACCTTGGTAATTGCAGTCAGTGCATCACTAATCTGGAAGTGGTAAGTTCTGTGTGAAGATGACATACCAGGCAGTCACCTTGGGGATTTTAAAGGCACTAGGAGCACTACCTCACATTGTTCCTCGTTGGGAAATCTCTGTTCTTCTTCATTTTGGAAAGCATGAAAGAGAGGAGGGAGAGGAAAATCTGTCATTGCATTTCATGGAATTAGAATGGTCTAGGTTGGAAAGGACCTTTAAAGCCCATGTAGTGCAACCTGCCTGCAATGAACAGGAAGGTTGTTTAAATCGGATTGCTCAGAGATCCAAACAGCTTGACCTGAAATGTTTCCAGGTGTGGGGCACTTACCACCTCTCTGAGCAACCTAGGCCAGTGTTTCTCTGCCCTCAGTGTGAAAAGTTTCTTCTCTATATCTCGTTTGAATCTCCCCTCTTTTAGTTTAAAGCCATCACCGCTTGTCCTGTCACAATTTTTAGGAGGTATTAGGTGATAGGTTGGACTTGATGATCTCGAAGATCTTTTCCAACCTGGTTAATTCTGTGGTTCTGTGAATTTTTGGTGATCCTGCTTTGGTAGGGTGGTTGGACTAGATGATTTTGAGAGGTCCCTTCCAGCCTCTAACATCCTGTGATTCTGTGACTGTCTCCACCTTCCTTATAGACTCCTTTATATGTTTGAACAGACAACCAATAGTTTAGAGTGCTCTAGAGTCCTTAGTTAAAAAAAGAAACCAAACAAAAATCTGCCTCCAAAAAAAAAAAAAAAAAAAA
>VWZI01007278.1:168151-195651 GCA_013396835.1 Psilopogon haemacephalus
AAAAAAAAAAAAAAAAAAGACTCTTTCAAGTATTTGAGCTCATTTCCCTTTTGTTGAGCTTAGTTCCCCCACAGTGTGAAGTGCTATTTTCAACCTGGTTTAAATGAACCGGCCAAAGTTTGGTCCATCTGTAGCTGGCTCTTAACTAACTGTTGTGAACTTTTTTAGGGCTCCATGATACGCTGAATAACTTCTAACAAGTAATGATTTTATTACCAACCTTAATATTTAGGCTTCCCCGTGGAGCCTTGTATGGTTCTTAATGGAACCATTATTTATAGGATTAAAATCTCTTGGCAAATTCCTTTTTCCTTCAAACTGCACTGAGAATAACACATGATTGCAGTTTGAATTAGGATGAAAAAAGAATTTATGCAAAATGCAGCACTTAACTCTGGGTTCTTTAAATGAATTACCTCTAAAGCATCAATCAAAAATGCAGTTTACTACCTCCTAACATAGATCAATTTAGGATAGCTTGCTACTGTGAGCAAATTTGATTCTGGAGGTCTTTGTGTGAGGGCCTGTTGTAATAACTATCTGAATATCATAGAATGGTTTAGATTGGAAGAGATCTCAAAGATCATCATAGAATCAATCAGGGGTGGAAGGGACCACAAGGATCATCATAGAATCAGTCAGGGTTGGAAAGGACCACAAAGATCATCTAGTTCCAACCTCCATTCCATGGGCAGGGACACCCTACCCTAGATCAGGCTTGGATATGTTAATATAATTTCATTTGAGCATCAAAAACTTTGTAAGCACAGCTTGTGTCTGGCTCTTGCTTCTGTCTCCTTCTGCCGTTTGCTCTGGCTGCTGCTCTCACTGCCACTTAGCTTCATCCTCACCTCCTCTAAGGTTGTTATATTCTGCAATAGTTTTTGTCTATACTGTTATATTTAGTTTAACTGTATAAACACAGTTTTGTTTTCTGACTTTCCAAATCCTGAGCTGTAGTGAATTTACTCTCTCTCTGGGGCAGATTTACAATGAGTTACTGGGGGTGACATCCACTCTACCCATAACAGTAGGCTTGCTAGACACAGATACAGTTATACTTCACTTAGAATCACAGAATGGGCTGGGCTGGAAGGGACCTCCAAAGATCATCTACTCCAACTTCCCCTGTAGTCCTTAGGGGCATCCTCAACTAGACCAGGTTGTCCAGAGCCCTGTTGAGCTCCAGTTTGAATATCTGCGTGGATGGGGCCCCAGTCACATCCCCAGTCAACCTGTTGCAGTGTTCCACCGCCTTCATAGTAAAGAACTTATTACTGACATCCAATCTAAATCTGTTCTTCTCTAGTTCAAAGCCATTGCCACCTGTCCTGTTACTACAGGCTGTGTAAACAGGTACTGGAACACGTCCAGGGAAGGACGACAAAGCTGGTGAGGGGCCTGGAGCACAGCCCTGTGAGGAGAGGCTGAGGGAGCTGGGGTCGTTTATCCTGGAGAGGAGGAGGCTCAGGGGTGACCTCGTTGCTGTCTACAACTACCTGATGAGAGGTTGTAGCCAGGTGGGGGTTGGTCTTTTCTTCCAGGCAACCAGCAACAGAACGAGGGGACACAGTCTCAAGTTGTGCTGGGAGAGGCATAGCCTGGTTATTAGGAAAAAAATCTTGACAGAGAGAGTGATTGGACATTGGAATGGGCTGCCCAGGGAGGTGGCGGATTTGCCATCCCTGGAGGTGTTCAAGAAAAGCCTGGATGGAGCACTTAGTGCCATTGCCTAGGGCTGGGTGGTAGGTAGGACTGGATGATCTTGGAGGTCTCTTCCAACCTGGCTTATTTATTCTTACCCTTATTTATTCTTACCCTTATTTATTCTTACCCTTATTTATTCTTACCCTTATTTATTCTTACCCTTATTTATTCTTACCCTTATTTATTCTTACCCTTATTTATTCTTACCCTTATTTATTCTTACCCTTATTTATTCTTACCCTTATTTATTCTTACCCTTATTTATTCTTACCCTTATTTATTCTTACCCTTATTTATTCTTACCCTTATTTATTCTTACCCTTATTTATTCTTACCCTTATTTATTCTTACCCTTATTTATTCTTACCCTTATTTATTCTTACCCTTATTTATTCTTACCCTTATTTATTCTTACCCTTATTTATTCTTACCCTTATTTATTCTTACCCTTATTTATTCTTACCCTTATTTATTCTTACCCTTATTTATTCTTACCCTTATTTATTCTTACCCTTATTTATTCTTACCCTTATTTATTCTTACCCTTATTTATTCTTACCCTTATTTATTCTTACCCTTATTTATTCTTACCCTTATTTATTCTTACCCTTATTTATTCTTACCCTTATTTATTTTATTGTAACAGGGTGAGTAGCAGAATTTTGGAGCTTCCCTCCTGTGACCGCTGGCTTTTGTGTCTTGTCAGCCTTTCATTGGTGGGTGGAAACTCACTGAAATGGCAGTTCTTAGAATTAGACCCTGCAAACAAAAGACTGGTTTTTAAATAACCAAATCCAGCGATTGCAAAGAATGCTGCCTTTGAACAACTGTCTGGTTTCCTTGAATCACATTTTCCTGCTAGCCCTCATCCCTTTATTGATGACAGATAGAAAGGGCTGTTGCTTGTGGTAGTTGTAAACTTCCCTTTGTCGGAGCCCTTTCCACCATCTGTCATTGCATAACTCTGTGTTCCCAGGTTTGTAGCTCTAATGTGTTTTTGCTGGTTTGTGTACAGTACGTTACAAGTTATAAAAGCTCGAGTAAATAATTCATGTAAAAACCTTCGTAAATATTGTCAAACTGTGGAAGAAATGATTTACTAAGAGGTCTCTTGGCTCAGCCTAGCAGCTTTATTACTGCAACTTGTTTTGTAAACAACCTCCTCCCCCACCCCGTGGTTTTTTTTTCCATCAAGTGACTTTGTGTAAATTTTTCTTGCTAAGCGCTACTTAGATGCAATTCAATCACCATAAATAATGTAATATCACCACTTTAACCACCTGGAGACTGCATTCAGACGTCAATCCAAGGTGCAGTTTGTGAGAGAGCCTAAAGGGAACATATTTTCCATGCGTGTGGAACGTTGGTGCTACCCATTTTTAAAAAATAATCCTGATTGTACTTGCTGGAGAGGGCTCCCTCTCAGCTGGAAGATGGTTTTCTGGTAGACCCAAGGGTTGCAGGGTGCTTATACCTGTGCTTTGTTTCATATCCTATCATAGAATGGGCTGGGCTGGAAGGGACCTCTGAAGGTTGTCTAGTCCAGCCCCCTCTGTCGTCAGCAGGGGCATCCTCAACTAGACCAGGTTGCCCAGAGCTCTGTCAAGCCTCACTTTAAATATCTCCAGATCTCAATCACCTCTCTGGGCAACCTATTTCAGTGTTCCACCACCCTCATGGATGTTCTGAAAATGTGGGAATAGATCAGGACCAAGGGTTACGAGACGTCCTGCAAACTACTTATTTCTGCTTCTAGCTTTTTCATAAATTGTTGTCTGAGTGGTTGGAGGAAAAGTAATCAGAAACATTTGTGCAAATGAGTAATATGACTTTGATGTATTCACAAGCCCCTTGTTAGCCTTCTGAAAGCACAGCTGAAAATGAAATGTTTCTTCAATAATGTTAGTGGAGTGGGAAAATGTGTTCCATAGAAGCCTTTATGGGCAGGCATAATTGTGTGGCTGCATGTGTTTGTTCTGTGTAACACAGGCACGCTTAACTGGTATCAAACCATTGGTGAACAACTACAGTGATCATGATGCTGGAAGCTGTGGACCATCCATGCTGCCATACTGATTCAGAATTTGAGCTAAGATTTGAGTCTTAATGTCTCCAAATATCCACATTGGTTACATAGAATCAGCCAGGTTTGGAAGGGACCACAAGGATCATCTAGTTCCAACCCCCCTGCCATGCCCAGGGACACCCTACCCTAGATCAGGCTGCCCACAGTCTCATCCAGCCTGCCCTTAAATATCTCCAGGGATGTGTCCCTAACCACCTCCCTGGGCAACCCATTCCAGGCTCTCACCACTCTCATGGAGAACTTCCTCCTCACATCCAGTCTGAATCTCCCCACCTCCAGCTTTGTTCCATTCCCCCTAGTCCTGTCTCTACCTGATAGCCTAAAAAGTCCCTCTCCACTCTGGCTCCTCTATATAGTGAGCAAACTTATTTTTCAGGCAAGAAGGCGCAGACCTTGCTGGAAAAAAGTGCTTCAAAGCAGACTTGCACTGCTGCAGGTAGGATAAACACAGGCTGTGGGTGTCCTGGCTCTGCAGACTCACACCTAGGAGAACATGGCAGCTAGGCAGGATGGACACAGCTAACTCATCCTCTGCTCAAGGGAGACATTACATACAATTGGTCCATCCAGGTACATGATACAACAGCTGCAGAATAAGGTTTGCAAGTTTAAGGATGAAGGGTAGCTGGAGGGTGTGAGAACAGGAATTTTAGAGTGGCCTCAGGAGCTGGTGAAGGCTCCAGGGAAGCAGAGCTTAGGAAGCTGCTCCCCTGGTATGCCAACTCATTTCCTCACACACTCATTCTACCTCACTTGCCTCTTAAGCTCTGCAGCAATGGACTACTCACTAAAAAGTCCCACACTCAGTGAGCTCCTGCCTTGTCCTCTTGACCAGTTTTCTGTGTGCTAGGTATGACCAATCCAGAATAAATGAACAGGACTTCTTCAGGCAGTTAATCACAATAGTTGATGTCTTCCATGTCATGGAAATAGTGGGTTTGGAGTTAGCTGCTTCAGGGTGACTTTGTGCCAGGCTGGTGTGAACGTCTTTGAATGGGCACTTCTATAGATTTTTGACTCTCTAAGAATAGTGAAAATCATTAGCTTTAAAATATTGTCTGTTATCAAAGATGTCCAGAAATGACCAAATACTGTTTTCTGATCATAGAGATGACTTTTTCCACCTGACCTTAGGAAGGAGGCTGGCCAGATTTGGTGACTTATCTGAGTTCATGGTCTAAGGAGCCAGAGCAACAAAGCTATCTGTGGCTCAAGAACTAAAAGCAGGTTTCAAGAAAGAAATCTCCTAGAGAATGTGGCAAGGGAATTTTGGTGTTTATTTCTGATGTAGTGAGGAAGCAACTTCCAACCTCTAGCTTTTTAAACCCTGGTACAAGGAGGATGGTAGTGTCGCAGAGGTGAACACAACTGAGTGCAGGAGAGAAGCAGCTGATAGTGGCAGCACATGATCGTGCAGAGCTGATGAAAGAAGAAATAATGGTGAGACCTCGAAGAGTTATTACTGGTAGTTTCCATGAAAGTTAAATAAATGAACTCTGAGGCTCAACTGAACAACATCTTGTCTCCCTCCTTGTGTGCCCAGGACAACACATTGTTCGCTGTGAATAGACCACCCGAGGGCTGGTCATGTGTTTTGGTAGGAATCATAGCTTTGTCATACAAAGCAAAAGACATAATTAGAGTCCTTTTATATTTAACACTCCTACCCCCCCCCTCCCCCCCCCAATTTTAATTATTGTTGTGCATTTCCAATTAGGAATGTGCTAAACAGTTGCCATTAGAAGTGGAAAAGCATTAAACCACCAAAATGCCAGAGAATTTTTTTCTGTGAAACACTCATCCTGATTCAGTTCAGTAGCAACAGGGATTTCTACCTCCTTCCTACTACTCCCCTTTGCTTTTGGAAGGGGAGATGGAGGGGAGAGGAGGTTGGTGGCTTCCCCCCCCCCTCCTAGATGTGAAAATCTTAAAAGTCACATTCTTTAGCACAAGAGCTAAGCCCATGGAATTAAATCCTAAGTCTTGAAGGTGTAATTGGTTGTGACATGAAATATGTGATCTTAACCATGTGTGTTATCGGGTGTTAAGAGATGTATACTCCTAGGACGACTCAAGTCTACCAAGCATAAAGTTAATCACCTGTGAAATACAACAGATGGCTCTAGATAGAGAAGGGAGTATATGCTCTTCTTGGGGAGTTGATGGGATACTGCATGGTGCAGGTGGGAAGAGAAAAGTCTCTTGACCACTTCATAGTTTCAATAAGCCTAATGAAAGTTAATGAAGTTCGATAAGGGCAAGGGTAGAGTCTTGCACCTGGGAAAGAATACCCCCAGGGATCAGTATAGGTTGGGGATTGACCTGCTAGAAGAGCAGTAAAGAGGAGAGGGACCTGGTGGATGGAAGGTTGGCTGTGAGCCAGCAATGTGCTCTGGTGGCCAAGAAGGCCAATGCCATTCTGGGATGTACTAGAAGGGCTGTGGTTAGTAGGTTGAAACAGGTTCTCTTCCCCCTCTACTCTGCTCTGGTGAGGCCCCGTTTAAAATATTGCATCCACTCCTGGGCTCCTCAGTTCAAGAAGGACCTCAGGGAACTGCTTGAGAGTCCATCACAGAGCCACGAAAATGGTAAAGGGAGTGGAACATCTTCCTTATGAGGAGGGACTGAGGGAGCTGGGGTTCTTTAGCTTGGAGAGGAGGAGACTGAGGAGTTATCCTGTATCTCTCAGTTAAATCACATTTTGCATCTCATCACCATGATATAGAAATGAATTCTGGATTAATTAGGAGAGGGAGCTTGCATCTGAGCTTTTATTGTGTATTCAAAGGTTGTTCAAAGGTTTCTGTAGTGCACCTAAGAATGCTGCTTCTGTGAGGGGGAAAAATAAGGAGGAAACTCCATTGCTTTGGATGAAAACAGTCTGTATTGCTTGCCAGCTACACAGACTGAAGCATGGCACCATTTGGGTGCAATCCTCACTTTTCAGGTGTTATAGACATGAGTAACTCCTTTACCACTGTTTCCTTTTGGACTTTTATGTTTCCTCCCAAATTGCCTTTTTTGAGGTTTTTTTTTTGTGTGTGGGTTTTTTTGTGATCTTTTCTGTTTTTTTTTTCTGTACAACCATAGCACCTGAAGCCTCAGGCAGAGGCCAGAGACCCAGCATAAGAACACTACACAGAGCACCAAGTGTTCCCTAAACCTAAGCATTTGCAGTCTGAGTGTTAGAAAAGAGGTGACAAGTGAATAAGGTGAAGAAAAGAATGTGATGGGTGGGAAATCTCCACACAGTAGCTATGGCACATCAGTAACTCATCCTAGACATAGTTTTTAATGTGTTAGAATAGTACAATTTTTATCCATGTAACATTGCTCTTAAGCCTTTTTTTGGGTTGTATTTAATGTCTACTGGGCTACTATACTTCATCTTTAAGATAACCACAGAATGCTAGAGGGACCTCTGGGGATCATCTAGTCCAACTGTGCTGCTAAAGTAGGATCACCCAGAGCAGGTTACCCAGGAGCACAATGTCCAAGTGGGTTTGGAATCTCTCCAGAGGAGGAGACTCCACAACTGCTCTGGGCAGCCTGGTCTAGTATCCTGTAACTGGCAAAGGGAAGAAGTTTTCTTCATGTTCAGATGGAGCTTCCTATGTTCCAGCTTGTGCCTCTTGCCTTTTTTCATGTCTCTGAGAGCCACTAAAAAGGTCTGGCCTCATAATCTTGACCCTTGCCTTACCTTGGTAAGATCGCCTCTCAGTCTTCTCTAGGCTAAAAAGTCCAAGGTCTCTCAGCCTTTCCTTGTCAGAGAAATGCTCCAGTCCCCTCATCTTTGTAGCCTCTGTTGAACTCTCTCCAGTAGTTTCCTGCATCTTGTGAACTGGGCAGCCCAGAACTATGCATGGTACTCCAGAAGTGTCCTCACTAGGGCAGAGGGATGTGCTATACATTTTTTTTTTGTCTTCAACTTGTTGAGCATTATGTAGAAACTTGTGGAAACACAGGACTAATTTGTGTCTTTGTTCCATCTCCCAGGTACTTATTTTTACCCTTGAATTTTTGTGGATAACTTTCTTGGTGGAGAATTGCAAGCAAGATGTTTGCAGCAGCATACCACCCAGAGTTTAGTCCTCTGGGCAAGGCTTTCTCTCACAAATGCTACAGGACTTCATCTCTTCCCCTGCAGTGTGGGATCAGGTTGCAGTGACAGAGCTGTGCCAGACACCTCCAGCTGTAGGCTTACAAAAGGTCAGCGAAAACACCCACCTGTGCAACCTGCTCTAGGTTAACCTACTTTAGCTGGAGGGTTGGACTAGATGATCCCCAGAGGTTCATTCCAGCCCCCACTGTTCTGTGATTCTGTGAAATGTAAAGACAATCTACAGCATGCACAGGGTGTAGTATACCAGAAGGTGCTGGTATTGGACTGGGGCAGAAAGTCAAAGCTGTTTCCCTGGTACATCTCACTCTCCCCGAGGGAAAATGCTAGTGGGGACTGAACATCCTTGACTGTGCCTCTAAGCTGCTAGAAGGCATGTTACAGTGGAGTGGTATTTCGGCATTATATGACATCTAGGTGTGTACATTGTAAAGTGTAACTAGGGCTATATATATAATAGCAGGCATTTTGTAACTACAGTGACTCACTTGGTCTTTCCTAAGGAGAGTAGGTCGTTGGAGCCACCTGAAAGGCACACCTTTGCAGGTCCCACCTACTTGTTCCTCTCTCAGCACTTGATAAAAATCTCCCCTCTTGCTCCAATCTCCGCTAGCCATGAGCCAAGAAAATTCCTTCTCACACTGCTGATTCCCTGTGCCAGGTGGATGGACACTGCAGGAAGTTTTTATCGCGCTGTTTATCAACTATGTCTACTTCAAGATGCAAATATCTCCATGCTGTCAAAGCCTCTAGGAGAAATTACCTGTAATGAGTTTGTTCTGTGTAGGTTATCCAGATACTCTCTTTGGCAGCAGTGCTATCACATTTATTTCCCAAGCAGCAGTAATTACTGAAGAGAAAATTTAAAAAGCTTTGAAGACTCCATATTTAAACCTACTTTCCTCCTCTTTCAGGTGCTTTAACACTGCTTTCTTTACCGAGTTTTTCAGAACCAGTTCTGGACAAGAGCATCGTGTCTCAAAGAGGAGCTGGGAACTAGAGAGGTTTCTGCTGCTGACAGATTTGCTCTGGCATCTGACATGCATGCCAGCAGCCATCTCATCAGGGGGACCTGGACGTCACTGTCACCATAGAGACAGCAAAGAGGATTCAGTTTCAAAAGGTGAAGAGAAGCTGGGAATTAGGAAGGTAAGGCTGGGTCTCTCTCTCAACTCTCATGAAGGATTTAAAAAAGATGCTCTTTTTGAAAGGATGCTACAGTAGGGAGTTGTTCAACTCTATGTTTATACACGTGTAGAGATGTGCATAGAAATATACCTACCTACATGCATATTTACACAAACTATTTAGACTCAGATTCAAAAGAACCCCATGGGCTTTAAAAAATACCTTGCTAGCCTTCTACTTGTGCTCCTGCAGTTAGTTTTTCTTTTACAGGTGGTGTAAAATGAGACCTGAGCTCTATTTTGATTTTATTTTAAGAAGTCATAAAATACCACCTCAATATTTTATTTGTTTTGCACAGAAGCTGAACAAGCTGTGATGTGTTGTAAAATTGTTCGCTCCTGCCCCTTTTCATGATCCTCTGCTCTGCTTTAGCAATGAAGCCGATGTAAGGCAATGGGGAGCGTTGACAGGCAAGATAGGGATCATCCATGAGTCATCGTTTAACTACCCGGGACTTTTAGAGCCTGAGTTTGTACTGGTCTAGAACATCTTACAAGTGATCTCTCTGCCCACTCTTATATCAGCAGAGAAAACTGCCCCTCCTGATGTCTTGCCCCATCTCTTGCAGATAAAACCTCGGTGAAGCACGGGCTTGTTTAAAGCTTCTGTGTGCATGCTTAAAATCTCCAGCGAGGTGCTAACCCCAAAAGGATATTTCCTATATCTTGAAAGCGGATTATAAATTCATGGGCATGGCTCTGAGGGGAAGAGAGCGATGGCAAGGAGTTGTCTGCCCTACAAAGCAACAGTTGAATTATTGATGGGTATTGCCATCTGAGCATTAATGCAGAAAGGATGGTAGGAAGCTTACAGAGACTGATAAAAGCCTCGTCTGTGATGCCATGCTGGATGCCACCAGAGAAGATGGGGCTCGTGGTGTGTTTCTGATCTCAGGCCAGGGATGCTCAGCAGAGCCCTCAAGCTCCTTTTGTCTCTGCCCAGTCTGCCACAGCTCCAGCAGGGAGTAGCCAGAGCACAGCAGGTTTTTGTTTTTTTTTTAAACCATGACACACTTCTTGCCTTGACAGCTGGAGGAAGTCTGGCATGGGAGCCAAATCTATTGGCTTTGTGTCAGCTCTGGGGTATCTTTCCCATTTTGGGAATTCCCCGCCGGGGAGTTACCACTGCTGTTTGGAGCACAGCTCAGATCTCAGCCCCTGGGGCTGTCCACTCTGGGAGAGGGTTTTGGCAGGGATAAGTGTTTGTTCTTATTTTTTGCTTGCTATTTCTGGGCCTCTTTGATTTTATAAATAACTAAGCGACAAGTAAAGTGTTGGTATTTAGCCTATGGCTGAATTTTCTGCAGGGATGTTTGCACGTGTGCGTAATAGCGTTTGTATTTATTATTCCTACTTGCTGTCGTCACTCACACGTATCCCGCAAAGACAATGACAGGCAGGGAGCTCATGGTCCAGCTGCTGTGTAAAGACGGCAGAGGGCACAGAGAGTGCCTGGAGGGGCACAAGGAAACCCTGAGATAACATTGTTTGGACTGCTCTTGTCGGACCTCTGCAAACTGTGGTAGTAGGTGATTGCTTGATGCTAATAAGAGGCAACCAGGGTATATGTGAAGAACCGAATGGTCTGCTTGTATGCTGCTGGGGTTTGCACTTTTGGGGGGTACCATTGTTGGGACATGCAGGCAGCTGGCTGATTTCTGCAGCAAGCTGCATTTTAAACTGATTTTATCAGGTGACTGCTGCAGGATCTTGTCTGCCCGGATTTTAGTCACTCACTTTGACTTCTTGTTTCAGGAAGCTTCTGACCAAATTGATCTTTGGTATCAATACAAAAATCTGCGCTGGTGAACTTTCAGGCTTGACTCACTCTCTGGGATCAGCTCATATCTCAGTTATGGCAAACCATCTCCCTTAATCATTTGGTCATGCTTTTTAAGGAGGATGTGATTGCATTGCATTGAGTTCACCCAGTTCAGTTTCCCTGTCTCCTCTGGTACTGTTTTAGAGAAAAGAGAAAATAAATCCTGTCTTCTCAGGAAGGAGAGAGTTTTCATTCTCTTTGGGCTCTAATAAAAGCTTTGGTTCAGTATTTATTTAATAATTTGGATAAATAAGGAAATAATTAGTTAATGTAACACATGAGAACATTCCTAGCCGTGCCATTATCCTACCCTTTTTGGAATCCTGTCACTCTGTTTTCACAACGCCCTTTGGCAAGTGGTTTTCAACTTTACCTTCTACCTGAAATTATTTCTTAACTTTTGACTTATCCTCCTCCATTTTGTTGAATGGAAATGGCCCCAGGTTCCACCAGGGGACCTTTAGACCAAATATTTTCACATGAAAAGGTTATCAAGGACTGGAATAGGCTCTCCAGGGAATTGGCTGAATTGCCATCCCTGAAAGTGTTTACAAGATGCAGAGATGTGGTACTAAGTGACATGGTTTAGCACCAGACTTGGTAGAATTAGGTAATGGACTTAAAGGCATTAAAAGTCTTTTCTAACCAAAGTGATTCTGTGTCTGTGGCTATCACCTGTCTATTAAAGTAAAAGACAACCAAATGCTTATCTTCTTGATGCATAACCTGAAGTTATTCAGTGCGTTTCACACTTGCTCGATGCTTTCTTCAACAGAGAAACCATTTTCTGACAAGCTGATTACCAAACAAGATTCCTATTCTTCTCTGAAAAAGTGGTTAAGCCCTGGAACAGGCTGTCCAGGGAAGTGGTGGAAACACCATTTCTGGAAGAGTTCAGAGAAGGTGTAGATTTGACGCCTAGACTTGTGGTTTAATGGTAGGCTTGGCTCTGTTAGATTTATGGTTGGACTCAATGATATTGGAGGTCTTTTACAACCTTCATGATTCAATGACAAAGCTGGATGTGAAGAGAGGGGTTGGATCCCACCGTTGTCTAGGACACTTGGTGTCGCCCCCATTGCGTATTAGTGACATGGGTAATGTGGAGTGGAATGGAGTGGAATAAGCCAGGTTGGAAGAGACCTACAAGATCATCCAGTCCAACCTATCACCTATCCCTATCCAATGGCAATAAGTGCTCCATCCAGTCCTTTCTTGAACACCTCCAGGGACGGTGACTCCACCACCTCCTTGGGCAGCCCATTCCAATGTCCAATCACTTTCTCTGTGAAGAATTCTGCTGCTGGCTGTAATTCCTTTCCCATGATGCTTCACACTTGACTGCTGTGGGAAGTGGTCAAGACCTACATCTGGTAGCTCTGCACTAACATGGCATTTTCTTCTTCCTTGCTACCACAGGAATATCTATTTGTACCATAGTTTTCCAGATTGTGCAAGAAGTCAAATAACCTCAGCTATTTTTCTTACAGTGTCGTTCTGTGGTGTTGTCTTCATAACGTGTCCTGAGGTATTCTTTGGCTCAGGCTGTAAAGATTGGCCACAATCATGTTTTTGTTTTAAGGGTAAGGGAGTACCTGTCCGGAATTGTGCCATTGTGTCTGTTGGCATGTAGATAATTTACCAATTTAAGTTGGGAAGGTAGACAAAGGGCAATGTGAAATTGGTGCTGGGCATGATTTCAGAATATGGAGCTGTTTACTCACTGTAAGCACCTTTTGTGATCATTGTGGTAATTGTCTGAGGCTGGACACCACTTTATGCACTTCCATACCCTAAGTTAGGTGTTTGGGTTTTCCTAATTCCCTCCAAGTTCTATCATTCAAGTGACCTTTAAGGTACTTGCAAAACTTACTTCTTTTCACCTACATTCATTCCATAAGAGGAGGAATAAGACAAAATAACTGTTCTGAGTGCTTAGGATTGTCACGGGGGCATACAATAACTTTTGGCATGAACCAGTGGACTTCAGGGAAGGTTTCTGAGGGTGTGGAAATCCTGCTGGGTTCTTGACCTTGTTTTTAGTTCAAGTCCCAGTCAGCAAGGAAAATTTACAGGCAATCCAGCCAGAATTTTTCCATGTCATAAAGGGAATGATGAGGAACTCTCAGCTCTGAATAGATGACTCAGTGCTGCTGGTGCTGAGTTAGACCTATCATTGTACCCATTGCAGAGGCACGCAGTCCACACCCAATTTCATCCTCTGCCCACACACAGATGTGTCATTTATCTGTGCATGACTGAAGTGCTCATATCAGACACTTTTACCTGCCAAAGTGGTGAGAACTGTCCTAAAAGATTATTATCTTCTCCTGTTTTTTTTTTTTATCCCAAGTGTTTTCCTCCTCTCTGAGCACTCCATAGATGTGTTGTATCTTCTAGGGGGTCCACCTGTGCACGTAGGCCTGTGTGGGAGAATTGTACTTGCAAAGCTGCTTGTGAGTCATGTCGGTCGAAGGAACACTAATGGGAGGGACCCGCTGAGCTAAAGCAAGTTATGGAATGGAAATGGATTATCTTGCTTACTTTGGATGAAAACATTGCCTCCCAATGCCAGGTGTTCCATTCAAAGATTAATTGGGATTAGTGGGCTTGATAAAGGCATAGACTTTTTATTTGCATGACTAGAGGAGGATTAAAGCATGGTGGTACCTGGCATTCTGTCCACATGCAAGTCATGCTAGAATCAGTTGAATTCTCCAAAACTTAGAGCTATAAATTTCAGTTGCCTTCACCACATTGTGTGGAGAGGCTGCAAGTTTGCTCGACTCCTTGGAAAGCCACTTTTTCCCTACCTAAAGGTATGTGAGCATGGTAGCTAGAGATATCCTGGAGACCTTACCAGTGCTTGTCAATGTCTAAAGAATGAAAGGGATCAGGCTCTTGTCACCAGTGCCCAGCGACTGAATGAGGGGCAACAGGCACAAACTGGAACACAGGAAGTGCCACTCAAACATGAGGAAAAACTTCATTCTGAGGGTGACGGAGCCCTGGCACGGGATGCCCAGAGGGGCTGTGGAGGTACCAAACCCATCTGCATGTAATCCTGAGCAACCTTGTCTGGGTGATCCTGCTTTAGGAGGGGAATAGGACTAGGTAATTTCCAGAGATCTCTTCCAAGCCCTAATGTTCTGTGATTCTGTGATCTTGTGGTTTTATATTAAACTTTCAGATGTATTAGAGATGTCTTCCAGAGCATTGGTCAGGACTTGAGTTTATGCATTGTGCCTATCTCTGAGATCAGGAACTCTAAGCAAAGTTCTCTGTGGTTTCTTAGAGCTTAGATGCCTCAAGACATATTTCAGAGTTCAGGAGATCTGGAGCTTCCTTAGGCAAAGTATAATGAGAGTTTGTCTCAAAACAAAGTCGGAAGGTAAGGCAGGGTTCCTGAGAAGAAGGTGATTTCTAAGCCAACCTCAGCAGAAGAGAAAGAGGAGACATGATGATCTGGCTGGGAAGAGTTGCTCTAGTTACTGTTGACAGATCAGATGTTTCCTGATACTCAGCAGTCTGGAGCTGGAGGAAAGAGATTTCTCCTCCAAAGTTGAGGAAAGAAAGGGGACAATCCCAAGTACAAATACAGGTTGGGCAAGGAGTGGCTTGAAAGCAGTCTTAAGGAGAAAGACTTGGGGATGTCAGTTGATGGAAAAACTCAACATGAGCTGGCAATGTGAGCTTGCAGCCCAGAAGGCAACCATATCCTAGGCTGCATTAGAAGTAGTGTGACCAGCAGGGCAAGGGCACCTCCACTACTCTGCTCTTGTGAGACCCTACCTGGAGTACTTCATCCAGTTCTGGTGTTTCTGGCATAAGAGGGACATGGAACAGCTGAAGCAGGTCTAGAGGTGGGTCATGAAAACGATCAGAGAGCTGGAGAACCTTCCCTAAAGAGGCAGACTTCAAGAGTGCTGGTCAGCCTAGAGAAAAGAAGACTATAAGGGAGACCTTATAGTGGCCTTCCAGTACCTGAAGGGGGGCTACAAGAAAGCTGGGAAGGCCTTTTTTCAAGGGCTTGTAGTGACAAGATGAGAGGGAATGGCTTTAAGTATGAGAAGGAAGTAATTCTTTATGGCAAGGGTGGTGAGACACTGGAATAGATTGCCCTCTCCTTGAAGAAGGTGTTTAAGGCCAGGATGGATGAGGCCTTGAGCAACCTGGTCTAGTGGAAGTTGTTCCTGCCCATGCAAGGGGGTTGGAATGATGATCTTCAAGGTCCCATCCAACCTAGGCCATTAAATGAATCTCTGAATAGAAATACAGAGGAAATCAGTTTATGTCCTTCTTTCCCCCTCAGAGGACTGGGGTGGGGGTTAATGCCTTCTGAGGAAGGGTTGCCATGGAGGCATGGTAAAATACCAAGGTTTAGGGCAACTATTATTAAATTTCTCTTGGTTAATCTTCCTTTGACCACCAGTCCCTAGAATTTCAACGTGAACTGAAAGCAGAAGATTTCAGAGTCCTGCTTCTGAGCCCAGTCATAGCTGAGTCATATCCTGCCTTACCTGACACTGCACAAAGGAACCAGAGAAGACAGCATGATGTGACTTCTCTCTGGTAATTTAGAGGAGCAGGGCTGGCGGCTGGCATGAGTTTCTCAACATGTGGTACAGCAAAATACTTGTCTGCAGAACTGTCAGCAAAGGCTGGTGGAGAACAAAGAGGCTGCACAGGCATTAATCTGGGATAATGATGGGCAAGAGGTGGCAGGAAGGGCTGGGAAGATTTCAGTCTTGTAACCTGTGACAGTTTTTACTGGAAAGCCAGGAGCGCAGGTCTGACGAGTTCCCAAATGGGTCTGGATCGGTCGGCGAGTATTTAAAAGGCAGCGAGACAAAGGGGAAGAGGAAGATCTACATCAGACATTTCTGTTTGTTTTATTTAACTGCTAGACATAAAAATACTTGACTGCAGCTGTGTGAGCACACAGCACTCTGTGATGTTTGTATCTGAGTTATTAAGAGATGGATAGACGGGAACAGAAACTAGTGAGAGCGAAGCACTGAATTGCACAGCACCTGCAAATGCAAAGGAATGCTGGGCTCAAGGTGACCTGCTGGGTTGTCTGCTGGGGTTGCATCTGGGACTGCCACTATGAGCAGCATTTGGGATTTGAAGTACACTCTCTTCTTGGGTAACAATTTTTGGGACAAACTGCATTTAAGAAGAAAAGTCACAGAATGATTTTGCTTGCGTGAGACCTTTAAGATCATCCAGTCCAATCATTACAGCATCACAGGATGTTAGGGGTTGGAAGGGACCTCCAGAGATCATCGAGCCCAACCCCCCTGCCACAGCAGGACCATATAATCCAGCATAAGTCACACAGGAATGCATCCAGACAGATCTTGAGAGTCTCCAGAGGAGGAGACCCCACAACCTCTCTGGGCAGCCTGTTCCAGTGCTCCATGACCTTTACCATAAAGAAGTTCTTCCTCATGTTGAGGTGGAACTTCCTGTGCTGTAGTTTTCTTAGTTGATCAACAGGGTGCAAAATGTAGACTTCACTTTGAGGCTCATGCAATTACCTTAGAAGCTTACAGGAAAAGGAGGATTGTGTATTCCTGGTCATCTTGCACTTACATGTCAGCATGCAGGTAGAGAGTTCTTTTTGAAGAACACCATACAGGCTCACTCTTGGTTCAAACTACAGCAAGGGCTACATCTTGCAAAAAAAAACAAAACACAAACCCAAAACAAACAACAAAACCCTCTCCTTCTCATCCTACATTTAATTTCTGATGCCTTTTGCCCAGCACAGGAAGCTCATGACCCCAGTAGCTGTGCCCAGGCACTGTGATGACTGATTTTTCACCTTTGGGAGAGGGGTGGGAAGGAAGAACATAAAGTCAATGCTTTTAGACACTGAATGTCTGCATATGCTTTGTTGTGGGATATGTGGTGTAGTGAATCTGGATCCATCTTTTTTTTTTTTTCCCAACTCACATTGAAGACTACAAACAGATCCTAACTCTCATAAGAGGACAAAACAACTATCTTGAGAAAAAGTATGCCTGTTGTTTTTGCAGGTGGGATGATCAAGAGGTCTTTTGGTCCTGTTGTTTGTTTGTCCTGTTGTTGGCTGATGGAGAAGAGGATTCAATAGAGTGAAGCATCAGTGTTAGCATCATAAAACCACCACCTTAAAGACTCAGCATATTTTCCTTCCATCCAAATATGAGGACTTCAGAAGGTCTAGCCTAATACCCATAGGTCTGGTTCATTTGCATTAAACAATGTATTTAGGGCAGGAATAAAGAACTAGGAGGCTCATAGCATGTTACTGAGGGTCAGTGCTCACACAATGTTTATTGCCATCTCAGATACTTCGGCATGGTTCACTGGAAAGGAAAGAAACAAGTTAAAGACAAACTTTATGATGCCCACTCTTTTCTTTTATTCTCATCAGCTGAAGATCCAAAATCTGTTCATCTGATGGAAGTAAGTGGTTGAAGAATTTATATAGGAGCGGACAGACTGCAACTTAGCCTCAGCTCCTCATCCTGGTCACATAACCCTGCAGAGGATCTTTGGGATTTCATGAAGTCCTGCTGGGTTTTGCTTGAGGAGTGGCTTGCCCACACACAGCTGGTTGCAGCATAAGCTCCTGTGAATGGTGGTGTTTTGTTTTGTTTTCTTTGGTGTTAATTAACTTGAAAGCCCAACAACCAGTTGCAATAAAACATCTGAAAGATTCACCAGCTTCCCTGGCCCAGGAGATGAAGGTATTTCTCAATCCAGCTCAACCAGTGCTCTGGAAGCAGCTCCAAAAACCTCTTGAAAGACAAAGTTTACCATTCTTGATTCATATATTAAAATAAGGACACAAAAAGAAAAACAAGCAAAAACAATCCCAGAGCAGAGGTGTTTTAGGCATGCTTTCACAGATGTAAATATAAAGTAGCAATAATAGGCCTTAATAAAGGCGTTTGGCTGCTATGCCACAGAATCACAGAAACATTCAGGTTGGATAAGACCTTAAGGATCACCAAGTCCAACTGATACCCCTACTCTACAAGGTGCACCCTAAACCCCAAGCACTACACCCAAATGACTTTTAAACACATCCAGGGTTGGTGACTCTACCACCTCCCTGGGCAGCCCATTCCAATGTCTGACCACTCTTGCTGTAAAAATTTTTTTCCTAATATCTAGTCTAAACCTACCCCTTCCCCCTTTATGGCTCTTAAAAAAAAGAAGACCTGGAATCATAGAATGGTTTAGGTTGGAAGGGACCTCAAGGATCATCTAGTTCCAACCCCTTGCCATAGGTAGCGACACCTTCCACTAGAACAGGTTGCTCAAGGCCTCATCCAACCCGGCCTTGAACACCTCCAGGGAGGGAGCAGCCACAATCTCCCTGGGCAACCTGTGCCAGTATCTTACCACCCTCACTGTAAAGAACTTCTTCCTGGCATCCAGGTTAAAACTTCTCTCTTCCAGTTTAAACCCATTACTCCTTGTCCTTTCATTACAAGACCTTGTAAATAGTTCCACCCCAGTCTTCCTGTAGGTCCCTTTCAGATACCTCTTTCTTTTTCACAGTAAAGGTCACCTTTGGGGTGTTTTATGATGAGGCTGGTGAAACATCAGCTCAAGTTGCTGGAGAGGTGGTAGAAGCACCTTCTTCCTGGAAACATTTCAGGTCATGCTGAATGGGGCTCTGAGCAACCTGTTCTAGCTGAAGATGTCCCTGCTCACTGCAGGGGGATGGGACTAGATAACTTTCAAAGGTCCATTCCAGTCCAAACTATTCTATGATAAATATTTGCAGGTTATTGTTTTATGAGGTGAGCAGTAAACTCTAATGCTGTTATTTAGTTTCAGGATGTTTTTTCTCTGATGGAAAATCTTGCTTAAGGATCTCCTCTTCCCTTGCTGGAGCTCCTTGTGCCCTGGTTGTGCTGGTACAGTTGTGTGCGGTACCAATGAAGTGGTTCAAGGTAAATAATAAAAAAGGAAAGTGTTTTGGGGACAGGTATTTTTAACCTGGCTTAGACTGACAGTAATATCAGCTCAATGAGACTGCAGCAAGCTGAAGCCCAGGGACAGAAATTAATGTCTAGAGAGTGGAAAGGGACAGAGAGCAGAAGCTTATTGAGCTGCTTCATCACCAAGAAGAACATGTCAGGGGGTTGCTCCTTGCCTCTTCTGTTCTCTCAGGTGATAACGGAAGTCATGTAGAGAATGTCTCAGATTTGCAGCCACTTCATTGTTCAGAAATGCAGGAATTAGCCTAAAGTCATGTTTGACTATTCTTTGCCTTCTCAACATGTTGAGGTGGTTGGCTTTTGCACGGAGTAGATGCAACCTCTTTAGCATTTCAGAGGGAGATTTGGCTCAAACTTCCAAATCTCAGTGTCAGAATCCCAATTGTTGCTTTTCTGGCTAGAATAAAGGAACTTCACACTGGCTGAGAATGTCCAGTTTAAAACATGCCAGGCAAGATTTTCCTGCTGTTCATAATTGAAAATCAGTGGAAACCATTAGAGCCTCTATATTGTTTGTGTATATATTTTATCAGCGAACTAGGTCTTATCAGTTGAGCTGCAGCTCTGTTTGCTGATCAGTCAAAATGTCTTTACCCAATGCTGTTGCTAATTTGTAGTATGCAAAGAGCACTGTTAAGTCCCTCCCTAGTTTGTGTCACTTTCTCATTTATAGGCTTGATAACCTCAGTTTCTCTCCACTTGTAGTTGATGATTGTCTCTGATTATCAAATACCTGACCAAGGAATGCATTCAGGAGTGTTGACCCTCATGTGTGGCTACAGACTGGGCAAAAAAACCCTAGAAAAGCTGTCAGCCTATGACTTAGGAAGGTGCACCCTTCACTGGGTTAAAAACTGGCTGGATGACTGGGCACAGAGAGTGGTTGTGAATGCTGCCACATCCAGACACCATCACAGATTGGGTGATTAGGCACTGAAATGGACTGCCCAGGCAGGTGGTGGAGTTGCCACCTCTGGAGGTCTTTAGGGAAAGATTGAATGTGACACTTGGTGGCATGGTTTAGCTGTTGTCATGGTGTAAGGTCATAGGCTGGACCTGATGTCCTCGGAGGTCTTTTCCAGCCTTGGTGATTCTGTGCTTCTGTGAATATATTGATATATGTTCATATGTTGATTATTTAGGCCAAGTCAGTTGGTATCTTGAGCAAGGTGAGGAGCAGTAATGTGAATGTATAAACAAATGGCTTGTCATGCTGATGTGTCTATGACACTAATCCAGAAACACATGCCAGAGGTAAGTGAAATACATTTTGAACAACTAGAGATATGCCTTCTGAGATTGGTCATATGGTTTCATTTCTGGCTCTTTGACCGAAAGAAAACTCAGTTGATCTCTTAACAGCAGCATTGATACCTAAATGCTCTTCTAAAAAATAATCATGTTTATAAGTTGCACTTTCTTGAACAAACATTCCATGTATCCTTGCTTACTTCTTAAGTCAGAGAGAATCAGGAAAGAGCAGAGACTGAAAGGGACCTCTGGGATCATCTAGACAATCTTCCCTCCTAAAGCGCATTTGCTTTAGAATTCTGTCAAATTTCTGTCTTTTCAATCCTAAAGGCTATTAATTTTAGATTGGATTCCCTGGTCAGGCAATCATCCCCTGCTACCACAACTCTGCCTTCGTTTGAAGGGGCAGTGGGGGAAGACACAGAGCTGGATGCAATCCAATGTGATCTGGTATGGGTCATTCTGCTCTGGCAGGAGGGACTGGACTAGAGGATGATCTTTCAAGGTCCCTTCCAGCCCCTAATATTCTGTGATTCTGTGATTCTTTTAAAGTAATTAAAGACACCTCTCTGCACCCAGGTTGGATAGAAATACAGAATATATTCAAGGATTAAATGGGAGGTGCTGCTAATGACTACAAGCTACAACGCAAAGCAGTGCAGAAGCATACAGAACACACAGAGAATCCCATGGAGCTCAAACAGTCTCCAGTCAGGTGACCCAGGATTGTGTCCAGGCAGATTTGGAATGTCTCCAGAAAAGGAGACTCCGCAATAGCTCTGGGTAGCTTGTCCCAGTGCTCTGTTACCCACAAAGTGAAGAAGTTGTTCCTCGTGTTCAGACGGAACTTTGTGTTCTGGTTCCTCTTGTCGCGTCCCTGGGCACTGAAAAGAGTCTGGCCCCATGTTCTTGACCTTTGTCCTTTAGATATTGATAAGCACTGATAAAATCCCTTCTCAGTCTTCTCTGGGCTAAACAGTCTCAGGTCCCTTAATCTTTCCGTGTCAGAGATGCTCCTGTCCTCTCATCTTGGTAGCCTCTGTTGGAGACTCTCCTGTAGTTCCCTGTTTGTCTGAACTAGGGAGCCCAGAACTGTTTGGATTTTCTTTGCGTTAGTAATGAAAGTTAGAGAATGAATAATAGAAGTTCATGAGGATGTACTAGCATCTATGGCTAATACAGTCACAAAATTAACTACTTACTACGTGAAAATAAGTACAATTGCTTCCATTTGCATCAATTCCTTTTCTTGGTTTATTTTTAGTTTCTTGTTTGTGCTTTTTTTTTTTTTTTTTGTGTGTGTTTTTTTTTTCTGTTTTTTTGTTTTTTTTTTTTTTTAACCNTCTGTTGTTATGATTTTTTTTTTCTCTAAAAAAAAGAGCTGGTTTCATGTTAGCCCATGAGTTTTACACTTTAATCCTTTCACTTCCTCATTCAATTCCTCATTCCACTGGAGAGGGAGTGAGTGAGCAGCTGAGTGATGCTTTAGCTGCCTACTGAGGTTTATCAATAGAAAAAATCATTTACCTGTCCACCTTTCCAAGCACATAGAAAAGGGCTAGGCACGTTACAACCTATCAAACAAAACAATTGGATGTGGGCTTAATTTTAAGTGTGTTGATGATCCTTATCAAAGTTTATTTTCAGTAACACACTTTTAAATTAAAAAAAAAAAAAAGGAGGAAGAAAGGATAGAAAGAATCTGAGATTTCTTTGAAGGACCTGCTCCCAAAATTGGTGATTAACAAAGGATAAGCACAGTGCTTGTGGCTTCAAAGGTCAGTCCTGCTGAATTTAAGTGACTGATGGATTCTCTTCACCGGAGGTGCAATTTTCCCCTGAAGAAATACTTCTTAAAGACCGATGTTGGCTAGCTGGTATTTATGAGAGAGTCCAAAGGGAATTACAAGTAGGTTGTTAGGGTTATCATTTACTCACCGGTTTCTGCCAATATTTGTAACACTGAGATCCCACAGCACTTCTTCTTAGCATGTGATAAATGGTGTGCCAGGTGAAGGTGAGAAAAGAGCGAGGGCAGGCGCCGTGATGACAGACTGTTGCTTTGCTACTCCTCTGCTGAACCTGCTGTTTCTCTGCCAGCAGTCCCCAGCACCATAGCTGTGCCCAGCACTGCTCTCCTTGGCCTGTGATAATATGCCTGAGTGTTTGGGAGTGCTTTAAGGAGGAGATGGATAGAGGACATTTTTCCTGCTGCATGCCAGCGTGGTAAGAGCAGTATGTTACGTCTCTGTTTGCAAGACCTTTACTCTATACCAACTCTTCACAGGGACCAAGTGATTTCCAGTGGCTCATATGGCACAAAATACCAGCTAAGGTGAGAAAGAGGTATCTCAGCCTGCTCCAGTGAAAAGCTGTTTTGTTTTTATCTCTTCTGGATCTGTGACTGGTGACAAGAACCTGTCAATATGGTTGTGGTGGTGCTACACGAGCTAACTGTGTTGTACCTCTCACTAAATTCCTCCACCTTTGGATTTAAAATAGATTCTTTTTCTGTTATGTATTTGCTGTTCAGATATATTGTATGTTTGGAATGGAAAGGAATAGGATGCAAAGGAATAGGCCAGGTTGGAAGATCCAACCAAGATCATCCAGTCCAACTTATCACCTAACCCTATCCAATGGCACTAAGTGCTCCATCCAGTCTTTGGCTTAATGTGGTTTCTTTAATTATTCTTTTTGTGGAAAAAAAGATCATAATTTGGGGGGGTAAATAGAAAAAAAAAAAAAATTCAAAGTATTCAGTTGTAGAACTTCTCAGTGGTTATTTTGCTTTGTCATTTTACTACAAACATACTTAAGCAGAGCTGAAGCCCACAGCTAAATCATGCAAAATATTACACCAGTTGGGTAGAAAACAAAATATCAGCTGGGATCAGAATTGGGGCTTGTGTTGCTTTTCTGACTGGCAGAAACGCTCCGGACTTTGCTTATTGATGTACTTTCAGGGCTGCAAGCCAGTTTAGTGCTAATGATTCAGCTGTTCTCCAGTTAAAGAAAATAGGATGATGAGGTTAAGTAAGGCCATAGCTGACATCAGTTAATGCAGTGTTGAATGTGTTGCCTGTTAGGTATTAAAAAAGAAAAAAGGAAGAGCAACGTGCAGCACCTTCACTCAAAAGACACACTAAAGCATCGCCCAACCAAAACAAGCAAAAACATTCCCAGGAAAAACAAAGGAAAGCAAGTTCCTGCACTCTAAGAAAATAACTGTCAAGGAACTAATGTTTTTGCTGTCTCCTCTGAACAGTTTTTGTGGTTCTTGGCCTTTGCTTTCCTGATTTGTTCAATCATATCCTTTATGATGAAATTCCAAGGCTTCCCAGTAATGTTTGGCTTTGAAAGACTTTATTGCCGCATCTTTGGCTCCTCTTCAATCAGCAGATGTTGACCATGGATGAAATCTTACATGTTTATCATCACTTTCTACTGGCAGCTTCATGCATGGCTCATTTGGAAAGGAAAGGAGCCATTTCCAACTTCCATTGTCTTTGGTTCATACAGATTATTCTTTTCTTTCTTTTTACTGGCCTTATTTGAGTCTGGTCTCTTCTGCTGGTCTCTTCCCACTAGTGAATACGAGGACAGACTGAAAGAGTTGGGGCTATTCACTTTGGAGAAGAAGAGGCTCTCAGGTGACCTTCTTGTGGCCTTCCAGTGTCTGAAGGGGGCCTACAAAAAAGCTGGGGAGGGACTTTTTAGGCTATCAGGTAGCGATAGGACTAGGGGGAATGGAGAAAAGCTGGAGGTGGGGAGATTCAGGTTGGATGTGAGGAGGAAGTTCTTCAGCATGAGAGTGGTGAGAGCCTCGTATGGGTTGCCCAGGGAGATGGCTGAGGCCCCATCAATGGAGGTGTTTAAGGCCAGGCTGGATGAAGCTATGGGCAGCCTGATCTAGGGTGAGGTGTCCCTGCCCATGGCAGGGAGATTGAAACTAGATGATTCTTATGGTCCCTTCCAACCCTGACTCATTCTATGATTCTGTGAATAGTGATTGAAAAAAAGGGAATGGCCTCAAGTTGTCAATGGGTGAGTAGACTAGATATTAGGATTTTTATTTTTTTTTTCTTCCCAGCAAGAGTAGACAGGCATTGGAATGGGCTGCCCAGGGAGGTAGTTGAAGCACCTTGGATGTGCTTAAAAGTAGTTTTGGGGATATGGTTTAGGGTGCACCTTGTAGAGTAAGGTTATCACTTGGACTTGGTAATCCTGAGGGTCTTTTCCAACCTGACTGTTTCCTTGATTTCTGTGAGTCATAACAAGGAATGTGCCATGTCATTTGGCTCAGATGTAGTAACCTGTGGCATTCAGTGGATGTGCAAGCAGATTAGAGCAGCAGCTGGAAAAGTGATGCAGATACTACTTTGTCCTGGGAACCCATCCCAGATGTTAGAAGTGGGATTCTGGGATTGTTTTCTGAGACATATGATGACAACAAATGTGACCTGTGCCTGCTTTTGTGATCTTGGTGGGGTTTATTTTAAACACCATGCAGAACAGAGGGGTTTGGGGATGGTTTCTGTGACAGCCATGGGCTACAGGCAGGGGTGTTTGGACAGGAGTGGCTGCAGAAGGAGCAGGAGTTGCTGGAATCATAGCCCCCGGCATCACTGCAGTGGCCTTGACACCCCAATGAGGGCACCGAAATCTAGGAGCGATGGCAAAGGTCAGCAGACTCTCAGCATCAGCAAAGCCTGGGCCAAAGCTCAGCCCTTCATTCATTATTGAGCAACCAGAGTGACAATGCAGCCTTTTTCAACTGAGAGTATGTGGCCTCCACCACTGTCCATTGTATTGATTTCAATGAAACTTAAGCACGTACTTAGAATTCAGCACTTCTATGCCCCGTGCCCTCAGGAGAGAGAGTTTCCTCAACTGGGGCCAAACATGTACTTTGTAAGGGGCATCTTCTGAACCAGAAGGTCAGTTAAGCTTCTGAGGGCCTCTGAAGGGATATTTTCAGTTGTTCAAAGTCTTGTTTAGGTTTTTTAGCTCTGTAAAATAATCTGAATATGTCTGTAGAAGCACGTGAGAGAAAAGCTGGTCAAGGAAGCAGTTTGCTGTTCAGGTCCTGTGACTGTTGAGTCAGACTGAGACAGTTTGAATAAATAATTTTTTTCCCCATATAGAGATAAAAGTAGCTGCTATAAAATGGACTTTCGTTTTGTTTTGTTTCATTTTTTTTTTCCCTGATGTGAAAAATAACTTGTAAAGTTGTTGTATATTTGCTTAATGCTTATAACCTCAAAGTAGAGGAGAATGTGTATCTTTCTATACTGAAATCCCAGCACAGAGAATGAGGCACCCACCTAAATGCTGCATCACAGAAGCATTCCTGAGCCTTATAGCTTTGGTATTGCAACCTTCAAATTTGATGCACCCCACAGCAAACTGCATCATTTTAGCAGCTACTTGTCAGAGGGTAGGAGCTGTCTGCTTCTGGGCTAGTTCTGCTCAAAAAGGACATTTTTTTTTGGTGCTACTTCATCTGAGTTCAAACTAAGTTTCTCTTGTTTGTCTGTGGTTTTTAGCGATGTTCACAATGTGATCTGATGCAAAGTCGTTCGCAAAAAGTCAAGGAAGAGCACTGTGTCTTCTCTTTACTCTTTGGCAAAGCAAAGCAGAGATTGCAGCAGGAGAAGACTTCTCCCCCGCCACCCCCATCCTGGCAGGTTTCTAGGTCAGCACTCTGCAGGTCTGTGTGGTAAATCTGATGATATTAGACTGTGCAGAACAGAAAATTTAGCTGTGCTCCTTTCCCTCTGTTGCAGGAGAAAGCGTTTTCTGCTGCCGGTCTGAAGAAAGGGCAGGCGGGATGGAGAAAGAGGTAAGTGAAGAAAACCCCCACTTGAAAAGAGAAAAACTGCAGGAGCTGTTCCTGGCATTGCCATTTCATAATATTATTTGTAGTGTAATGGGAGGGAAGTCAGCAGACGTGTAGGCTCCCTCCTATCATTGACAAGTCAAGGGGATGATTAACGAGAGCACCAGACAATGTAATGGTAGGAGAAGGCCCACAGAAGTTAAACAAAAGTGCCTTCAGAATTTAGAGAATTCCCATGATCCATAGTAGGACCTCATTGTGCTTGTCTACTGTTTCTATTTTTGATTAGATTTATAAACACAGCACCACATATTTTCATGTGGCTCCTAGCCCCGGGGCAGAGCGAGATTGACTGCGCTGAAACTGTGAGGCTTGTGAATTTCGGGCAAGGGATGGAGTGAAATAAGTAGTGTAATTGTTTTTGTGGAGTGACCGTGGGACCTCCTCTGTTCTGAATTACACATGGTTCAACCCTTTGACCTGACCAACCTCGGCAATGCCTGGTAGATCTCCTAAAGCTGTGCTGAAAGGTCCTATCAGTGACATGTTGGAACATTATCTGTCATGTGAGATGTGTGCCAACAACCATATTAAACTACATTAATTGCTAGCGAGGCCGTGTTTGTGACAATCTCAACTTCATTTAACCCATCACCATGTTAGTTATTGTTTAAACAGGAAGTACAAATGAGGACAATTTGATATCAAAATGCGGCACTGCTGTTTTCTTTTAATAAAAAGTAAGGTTTACTTAATTTCCTTTTTTTTCCTCCCCCTTAGCATTTTAGTTCCTGTCATCAGCTCTGTAGCTTGAGGTTTTTTGAGGGCTTTTCTGGTTAAAGAGCAAGTGAGAAGACGACAAATTCTTAACATCTAAACGGATATGTTGGTTCTTTCTATGCGATTATAAATGGTAACACTGTGGACTGCAAGCGCCATGCTTCTTTTCTAGCAGGAAGCATGAAGAGAGGAGATTTAAATGGGATGTTAGGAGGAACTTCTTTGCAGTGAGGGTGGTGAGACATTGGAACAGGTTGCCTAGGGAGGTTGTGGCTGCTCCCTTCCTGGAGGTGTTGAAGGCCAGGTTGGATGAGGCCTTGAGCGACATGTTCTAGTGGGAGGTGTCCCTGACTATGGCACAGGGGTGTTGGAACTGGATGATCTTTGAGCTCCCTTCCAACCTAAACCATTCTATGTGCTAAGGTAGTTTTATGGAAAGCTGAAAGCTCACACTTGGGTTGTTTGCTTGATGTACACCTTCACCACTTTACAATTCAGTGTGGGTGTCTCTGGATTTCAATGAACACCTCTGGATCAGAAGCCCCGCATGCATTTCTGTTTAATTCTCATTACAATGAGAATTTGCTAGTAGGCCTGACCCTTTAGGTAAGCAAAACATATTGTGAGCCTGCAAAAGATATCCCAGTATGCAGAAATTCTAAAGGATTCTTTGCACGTGGTCATTTTTGTAAAGAGTTC
>VWZI01007278.1:198151-215991 GCA_013396835.1 Psilopogon haemacephalus
CCCTCAGCCACGGCTTTGAGTGGAACCAGAGCTGAACGCAGCATTGTTGTACCCAATTCCTTTTGACAACAATCACATTCTTTTAAAAACTTCATAGGTTTTAGTTGTCACTGGTTATAAATGAGGTTTTTTTTTTTCCCTTGCCGTTGCTGCAGCCACTGCTGCTGTGGTTTCGGCGCTCGCTGCTCTGCCACAGACCCCAGCAGAGCGAGTTCTGGTCCTCCTGGTTTTCCTTTGTTTTGGTTGGTATCGGAAGGCAGGAGGTGCATTTTAATGATGACAGTATGCAAAAAGGCACTTAAAGGTGCAGATAATATTTTGAATGACACAGTGATTAGCCTGCCCTGTGTTCAGATACTTCTGACTCTCCTTGTCTTATTCATAATGCAACAAACTTGAGGGGAGGAAAAAAATGACAAAAAAAAAATTAATAGGCAAGATTTAAAAAAAAATATTTTTTTTTGTTCTTCATCAGCTGTGGTGGAGCTTTGAGATTGGACGAATTAGCAGCAGCAGCATCACCCTTTAGACTTGACTTTGCAAGCAAAGGACGTCCCCCTTCGATGAGCTGGTTGTGGATGAGCAGGTCTGACACGTATTGTTTGTGGATGCAAGCTAGGCCACCTCCACCACAGGTGCAAACCAGCACAGCCTTTGTATTACTTGAGGCTCTGTGTAACTTTGCTTTTCTGCAGGAGGGACTTTTTTTTTTAGTTTTTATTTTTGGACAGTGTTCTATGATTAGAACGATGCCTTTCCGTATGGACGTGCGCTTCTCTAGGCGTGCTCACGCAACTGGACTTTTCCTGCACCCATGGAAAGTCGTCACTGAAAGAATTTTATTTAACCTGCTGTTGGAAACCTGACGTTCCCAGGTACCTGTGAACTGATTAAAGAACAATTGCTTTAGACATAAATTTGCATAAATACATAAATTAGCTAGTAGTGACTAATGATAAAATGAATAGAAAATGCCACTGGATAATTTCCTGCCTATTCTTTGATGAGAAGGCAAAGTATCATAAGGGCAGAGGGGCCAGGGAAGGAAGCCTAAAATGAAGAGGGGGGAGGAAAAAGAGAAGAGTGTAATTTACACTAGTTAAAAGTGCTCATGTGTAAAAGAGAGAAGGTTGAGGAAATTGGCTGGAGTTGGGTATGAAAGGAAAACGTCTTCTAATTTCCTCTGAAGCACAAAGTGACAAGAACATGTGTTGATTACACAAAGGCCACCATGGAAATACTCAGTTATGTTGAGAAGTAACCCTGGAAGAATTCCTCTGTGCTGCTGAAGATCAGGTATTTCTTTGAGTCTAAAAATTAGAACTCCTGAAAAGCACCTCTTCCAAACCTGATCACATGAAGGGACAAGGGTATAATTGCTTTTGAAGTTCCCTGGAAGTAAGTAGGAGTCACAAGCCTGTTACATCAATTACTTAATAATGTTAATTTGCTTTTCAGTGAGTAAAGTGTCCAAAGAATGTAGTCTATTGTGTCCCTGAGGGAAGAAAAAAATAATCAACCCAAAAGCTGGTGCTGAGGATATAGAATGCTGAAAAAAAACACACCAAACCAGAAACCAACCAACCAAAACCACATTACCACGCTAAAAGACAGACAAACAAAAACCCCAAGCCAACAAAAGAACTCCTAAAAATAAAACCAAATAACTCAAACTACTCATGCACACCTCCCTCCTCCTCCAGAACCAAAGCATCAAATCCCACTCTGCATCTTTATTCCTTCTGCTTTTCTTGCTGTGAAAGCAGCGTATGCGTTTTACGTTTAACAATTGAAAGCTGACTACGGCAAATAAAGCTTGCAATGGGTTTTGCCAGGGAAATGTGCCATGCAGATGGAATATATGGAACGTGATGCATATCATCTTAATTCCATCAGAGTTCTGGTTCTATGCTGGTTTACACCAGGTGAAAATCTGTCCCAGATTTTTTTTTGTCTTAAGTGTTGGTTTCTTTAGCTGATAACGTGAAGTTTGAGGTTTCGTGTGCTGATCACGTGTAGCATGGCAAGAATAATTACCACCCAGCAGTGTTACAGATAGTGATGGAATCTTTAAAACTGACTCAATAAAAATTTGATGGAATGCAGGGATGCTTTAATATTGCAAAAGAGACGTAATTCTGAAGATATTAACTGAGAGGAAAAAATATTTTTCAGATTTTTTTTTTTTTTTTTTCCCCCAGCTGGGGAAAAACTCAGCAGCAGGGTGGTGAATTTCTGAACCTACTGAACTCCTGTCAAAATTATTGTAGAGTCATAGAATGGTTTAAGTTGGAAGGGACCTCAAAGATCATCTAGTTCCAACCCCCTGCCATAGGCGGGGACACCTCCCACTGGAGCATTAACTTCAGTTGTTCTGCATGCGGCTTCTAGGAGTTATGTCTGGTTTAGCATTTGTTTGTTGTAGCTTTCAGAGTGTCTCTGGTCATTTCTACACATATTTATCTTTTAGTAGGGTAATAGTCTTAATTTAGAGGATGCCCACTCTTTTCAGAAAAGTATATCTGTGTGTGCCTTTATACATACATCTGTATATAGGGATATTAATATCTATATGAATCTGTCAGTGGTATGGTTGAGTTATTTTTTACAGATTCTGATGCAAATGCTGTGGGTTTTTTTTTGTTTTGTTTTTTAAATGGAAATTGACACCCATAATCAAATGGGAAAGAGGGATGCTGTAACAATTGTAATTTTTTCAATGATTCTTGTAATTAATCCTTTTGTGTTGACAGTTTCCAGGAGTGGTCTTTATCATGGGACGACTGCCTTGAAAAAATAATGCTGTTTTCAGAAACTGTCGTGGTGGCTTTTGAAAATAAATGAGTCTGGACTGTTTTTTCTTCCTTCAGCTTTGGCTTTGATTAATATTCCCAGATGTGCTTTGTTTTAGGTAATCTTTGACTGTTAATGTCTGTAACAGGCGTCTGTGTGTGACTCTCTTGCTTGTGCTACTCAAGGTATTATACAAAGACCACGTTTTGCACTTGGCCCTTCCCGATGGTAGGAACATAGCCATATATTATTTTGAGTCTTCCCCACGTGAATTAATGTGGATCTTGTTAGAGGTTAGGTCTTCCCAGATGTCCTGTTGTTTGTTTTTGCCACTAACAGCTGCTAGCATCTCTCTAACATCTAATTAAAACTAACTTTTCATTGCTGTGTTGAGTTTTGCATCCCTTCTTCCCTCGATCACAGTCTCTTGCGTGGGACATCTTTCTGTAAATCATTTCAGCGTTATTTTTGTTTTATTACCTCATATGAAAGGGTAGAGCTCATTCATTTTTAGTTGCCTTGCGATGAACAAATATGCTGGTTATATAAGTGGACCTAGAAAATAAGAGGACAGGGGAAGTCTGTCTATAAATATGCTGCATAGCCAAACTTTCCTAAATGAAGTGCTGCAGTTCTGCGAGTGAAATAAAGCAATTGCTGCTGAATGCATACTGTAAAGACAAGCCTTATAATGCTCTTCATTTGTTGAGGTTTCTTTGCATTAATTAAAATTTGGGGGGAAAAAAAAAACAACCAAGTATTTTAATGTGACCTTCATTTGGCATTTGTTTTAACTTTTCTTCTCCTATTTTATTTAATTCTTCCACTTCTGTTGTTCAATTAGTGTTTGACCCCTTTAGCAGAGATGTAAATTAAATGACATTTCAATGCCATCCCATATTTAAAATACTGTGTTAGTTGTGGATCATAAAGGATGATCTTCGTTCTTTAGCTAATTTATTCATTTAACAATTTCCCTCCAGAAGTTCCAGCAGAAGGCTCTGAAGCAAACTAAGCAGAAGAAATCCAAGTCGGCTGAATTTCTGATGGGTGAGCCTTGCTTGATGAGTTATTGCTCATAATTTGTGTAAGGATTAATTAACTAATTACAGACAAATGGCTGTGGGCGAAATTTTGCTCTTGCTTGTCAGGGTGCAATTTGTAATTATTTTAATCATTTATTCTTTTTTTTTNTTTTTTTTTAAGAGTTAATTTTAACCTAATTCTGTTTTGGCGACATTTGAGGACGATACACTTGAGTCTTGCAGCAAAGGAATTACTAGAAGGAATTTTCTGCTTGTCATTGAAATACACTTTGCTATAATGTGTTCTTCTGACCTCCTTGTTTTCTATAGTGAAAGAAGAGAGGGCAGCAACAGAAGGCATTGAAAATCCAGCTTTTAACATCAGCAGCACAGATCTTTCAGCATTTCAGCCTTCAGAAGAGAAAGTTATTAAACATGACAAGCCAGATAGCACCCTTGCAGCTCACCAACAAAAACTCAGGCTGCAAGCCCATGCTGAACCAAGAGGTGAGACATCAAACCTGATTAGCCTCAAACACAGTGACAGCAGTTGTGTTCCCCATCCAACCTGTGTGCTCCGTGACCTGTGCTGGGCGTTCCCACCCTCATGTGTCCAAACGGGCACCTGTGCAAACCCTTGATGAGAAACCCAAAATACTACCAGAAATTTTACCTGTCTAAATATTTAGAGACTTGGGGTCCATTTCCATGCTCAGGTCGACTCTCTGTAGTGGGACTCTCCTCCCAGCAAGGAGTGGGAACATACATAAAGGGTGTGTTCTTGGGGCATCATTTGGTTTTCGGAGGCACAAGAACACAGATGCTGCTCCCTCACATTGAGCAGTTCTAAACAGCTTAGAGATCCATGATTGATTGTTGTCCTTAGGTCTCCCATATGCCCTAAGTCAATCAGCATCTTGCCTCTGCTTCATCTTTCATTGCATTTATTTATTTATTTTTAAAGCTGGTGTTGTTCAGATGCTTGGAGCAGAGAGTCCTTGTTTGTTCAGCTTGTCTAGGGGACCGATCCTGACTTTTGAGCCCAGATTTGACACAGAACCCAAAAGAGTCATTGCCTCAGGAAGAAATTTCTGCTTATTTATGTTTATTCAAAGAACTTGAAGGCCTTAAAGGTCTTTTCCAGCCTAAATGATTCTATGATCTTCCCTGATGTCACATTTCCTTTTGCTGAGGTTTGATATCTTTTATTGTACTATTCAATTGCTCTATTTAAATTACTATTACTGCTGAACGTTATGACAAATTGTTTTTTTTTTACCTGGCTAGGCATCTCATAAGCTGTATAAGAAAAATCGTGGGCCAAGATTTAACATAGAATCATATGGTTTAGGTTAGAAGGGACCTCAAAGCTCATCCAGTCCCAACCCCCCACCATAGGTAGGGACACCTTCCACTTGATCAGGTTGCTCAAGGCCTTGTCCAACCTGGCCTTGAACACTTCCAGGAAGGGAGCAGCCACAACCTCCCTGGGCAACCAATGTCTCACCATAAAAGCAAAAGTGCCTGAAGTCAGCCTCAAAATCATCCCTAAATACCCATAACAAATGTACCTCCTTGGACTGTGTGCAATCTCATGGAGTTCAGGTGGACTATATGTGTTCATGGATATGCATCCAAGGCCCAAGACCTCCCAAGGTACCAAAGTAACTGGCATGACTTTGAAAAGTCTTGGTCATTCAGTATTTCCCATTAAACTCAAGCAATGATGCTGCTCACTGCCAGCCCAGATATCTAAATGGGTAAACACAGGCTGGTGTGCAGAAATCCAGGCATTTGCTTTGAGAATACTGGACCTTGTTGTGGTAAGATTTCTCTCCTCAAAGGACTGGAGGGCCAATGGCTCCTAATGGCCTCTTGCAAAATTAGGTTTGGCTTTCCATTTAGCCTTCCATGTGACTGTGCGGTGCAGCACGGAGCAGGAATCCTTCGTCTTTCCTTTGCAGCCTGTCAGAGCAGTGATTAAGCAGACAAAGGGATTGATTGTTTTTTAATGAAATAGTCTATCTGGCAAAAAATGAAGTCGAGCTCACTGGAGACTAGCCATGTTTTCTGTCGCCTCTTCAGAAATTCATGAATACTTCCCTCCAGAAAACAACACTTTTTTTTTTTTTTTTTTTTTTCCCCCCTTTTTTTTAAAGCCTGAAATGTGTTTTAAAACATTTTGATTTTTCATTCATTTTTTTCAAAAACCTCTGACCGAGCACAATCTTTGTGGAAGGAGTAGGAATTGTCACATCTTGCCTGGAATGTGATGCCTCAGTACACTGAAGGTTTCTGTAACAGGAGGGGAAAACTTGCCGAGAGTTGGGAAATTTTTGTTTCCCAACACTGCTTCTCCCTCCTCAACCTTCTGTCATCCATTTAACCAAAGGATAATTTTTTTTCCCCCCACATAGCTCTGCCTCTAAGTCATGCAGCTATTAAAAAAAATAATCATCCATTTATACCGTTATAAAAGAGTCTAGATTGGAAGAGACCTCTAGAGATCATCTGGTCCAACCTTGCATTAAATTATTCTTAGTCTAACTTACATCAGAACTTGTCTGGCAGTCGCAGGAGCTGGTTCAAATTTATCAAGGGCTGCTAATAAAACAACAGCTTCCATTCTGTCCCAAAACCTGGGACAAAATTGAACTGAACCTTCTGGTACCTCACAAGCTAATTTTCCCTATTCCCAAGTGTAACAGGATTTCATTAAAGAGGGAAAAGGAAAAGCCAGCTGCATAGGTAAATGCAGTATTGCATGAATCTCGCAGTGCAGGAATAGCTGTATTTCACAGCCCTCATTAAAGACTAGGTCTACAAGTAGCTTACTCCTTCATGAGACAATCTGTTGTGGTTTGGAACCTAAGAGCCCAAGGGATCGGTTCCCCAAGCATTCCTTTCTTCGCTTTACGCCATGTTAGTGGCTTCTTTATCCAGCTACTACCACTTCAGCTCGTAGCAAGAAGACATGTGGTGTAGAAAACTGCCACCTTCCTCCAGAGCAGAGCACGGCTGCATCTCCTTGGCTCTCAGGAGCCATTGTGCAGTTCACAAGAGAGCCTTTTAGCACAAAAGTGTCCTATAACCCCGCCCAGCTCTTGCACCTCACACTAGAAGTTATTTCTCTAGGAGGTGGTGCTCACAGACACCAGCATAGGTCAGTGGCTCAAAGGTCAACATGACCACCCTTTCTTCAATTCATGCCAGGCTTCCTTACCTTCAGGAAAACACCTGCCAAGCTCAACAGGCACAGCCTGTACAAAACAAACACGCTTCAGGCTACTCCACTACTCCCTTTCACTTTTCATCCCCCGATGCCAACAAAAAATACTCTTGGGGTTTCCTCACTCCACAACTGCTGGGTGCTCTTCCAGCTCTTAGCCCCCAGGCTTAGGTTTGGCCTGTCAATTCTAAGGCTCGGCGTTAAACTACAATTTAAAACCAGTTATAACCTTGAGCACAATTATTTAATCACAGCGTTTTGCAGATTACAAGTTGAAAACACTATATAAACATCAGGCTGGATTTTCAGGCTGTGTGCACTTGAAGGCAGGGCATGGAGATGGCATTGCCTTTCCATTATCTTTCCACCCATCGCCCGTGTCATTAATGGCAGCAAATAATAGCTACAGGGGTTGCTATCACTTCCTCCATCTTGCAACAGTCTCGCAGCCTGTTACTCTGTCAGCAATTGCTGGAGGGAAGTGTTCTCTAGAAAAGCCTCCACCTACTTTTGAGATGGCTTCCGACACACCTCCATCCTAAGGATACCGAGGAGTGTGAATAATCAGCTGCCTGTTTGAGACAACCTTAAAGCCGCTCCTGCAATTTGGCTCAGCCCGTGCAGGAGGTTGTTCTGCAGAGTGTGCATCACTCAGATTAAATAAACAGTGCAAAGGTCTATAATTTTGCAACCTGTCTGCCCCCAAACAGCTTAATTCACAGGTAGGCTTGCCCTAAATTGACCTCTTCTTTCTTTCCTCGGCCCAGACAGCCAGCTGTGTCCTGGGCAGCATTAAGAGCAGCGTGGCCAACAGGGCAAGGGAGGGGATTCTCCCCTTTTAGTCTGCTCTCCTCAGACCCCACCTGGAGTATTGTGTGCAGTTCTGGAGCCCCCAGCACAAGAAGGACATGGAACTGTTGGAACAAGTCCAGAGGAGGGCCACAAAGATGATCAGAGGGCTGAAGCACCTCTGCTATGAGGACAGGCTGAGAGAGTTGGGGCTCTGCAGCCTGGAGAGGAGAAGGCTTCGAGGAGACCTTTTAGCAGCCTTCCAGTATCTGAAGGGGGGCCTACAGAAGGGCTAAGGAGGGACTATTCACAAGGTCTTGTAATGACAGGACGAGGAGTAATGGGTTTAAACTGGCAGAGGGGAGATTTAAATGGGACGTTAGGAGGAAGTTCTTTCTAGTGAGGGTGGTGAGACACTGGAACGGGTTGCCCAGGGAGATTGAAGATGAAAGAAAGGTGAATTGTGTTCTTCTGTGCATTCGTACAAAGTTCAGAGGCACTCTGACCCTAAATGTTGATGATTCAAGTTGGAATTGTCTCCAGATGACAAGAACCATTCTTTTTCTTTCTTCTCCCCACCCTTTGCTATCATCCCAAATATACGAAACTTTTTTTTTTTTTTCCAAAAGTAGATTGCCTTCTGAAATCAAAAGCTCTAATTAATTCTACCATTTTATCTTCAACTGGCAGTGTTAATGTCTCATATCATGCTCCAATAAATTTGCCCACAGAGATTAACAACATTTGGGGGGGGAAGAAAAAGAAAACAGAAGGGGAAGTAAGCTCTTTCAATTGAAGACCAGAAAGTATTCTTCTAATTAGCCCAGGTAGACCAGAAAGTATTCTTCTAATTAGCCCAGGTACAGAATGCATTAGCATGGGTGTGCTGCTTCTGGGAACAAATGAGTGTCTCTATGTGGTGTTCCACTGCACCAACCTCCTAGATGCGGAACTAGGCTGGATGTAGCTAACAGAGTGATGTGTGCCTCCTGCAGAGAAAATCCCTCTGTAAAATAGAGCACTTCTGATCCTTGTAAGAAATACAAAGTAGAGAGAAGACTTTGCTGAGGAATGATTATTGCTGAAAGTAGTTCAATCTGAGTGGGATGATGTGAGCGCATTGAATCCAGTCTGCTTGCAGGGAACTGGAGGTTGAAGTTTTGCTGAACCTAGTTTCATTCCAAAAGAATGGTAGATGTCTGTTGGAGAGACAGTAAATGCAGATGAAAAAACAGGCGTCTACTGGATGCTCACTTCAGTGCTGCAAGTGAAGGAAATGGGAGCTAGCCACACTGGCTATTTGTGTTGGACAAACTAATTTGCATAAAGGATGGGACCAGAAATATGAATCAGAATTGTACCTTTTCTTTTTTTTTTTCCTCTCTCTCTTTTTTTTTTTTTTTTTTTTCTTTAAACAATGGCAAAGTTTACATCTCATAATTCAAGTTCTGTGTATGTGGTTCCATGCTTCCCGATTCCAACAGGGACTTGAAATGGAAATGCCAAACCCAGTATGCAGGGCATGATGGATCACCATGTATGCATAGGAATAAAAGGGTTGTCATTGGAAGTAATTTTGCGTTGAATTACACAATGTGTAATCCAATTGAAATCAGCAGAACGGCACAAGGTGTAATGTAGTGTGCAAAACGTGATCCATTGCATGCAATTTCAACAACGGGGATACTGTGCCACTCATCTAAGTAATGTGCTAAAATTGAATTTGTGAAAGGTAGAGGGAGAAGAATTGTGAAGAATGGGTGCATTTTATAATTGGGAAATACTCTCTCAGAAGGTGACTGCATAGATATTTTTAAGGCTAACGTATTACACTTGGAAATTGTTTGCTTGGTAATGGTGCTGTTGGACCCTTGAAATTCAGCAGGTTCCCTCGCTGGAATAGTGTGGGACCAGCCAAGCCTGCCAGCCAGGGAGCACTCAGTATCCATTTTCCCCATTGACGTGTGTCACATTATCTAATAGCGTTCCTAAATGAACTCCATCATCGTCAGGAAATCTTTTTCTCACACCTTCAATCAACATTGTTTCCCCAGGAAAAAGCAGCAGGTCTGCTGTTGGCACCCCTTGGCACAGTGCCCTCTGCTTCCTACAAGGAAAAAAAAAATAAAAAAGAAAGGAAAGAGAAGGAAAAAAACAAACAAACAAAATTTCCTATGCTGTACCTTTGCTTCAACAGCAGCAAATGTGGTGTGTTCCTGGAGTGCTGTGGGAGTGGAAAAGAAGTGGATGATGTCCTATAAGGACAGACTGAAAGAGTTGGGGCTGTTCAGTTGGGAGAAGAGGAGGCTCCCAGGTGACCTTCTTGTGGCATTCTAGTATCTGAAGGGGCCTATGGGAAAGCTGGGGAGGGACTTTTTAGGCTATCAGGTAGAGACAGGACTAGGGGGAATGGAGCAAAGCTGGAGGTGGGGAGATTCAGACTGGAGGTGTGGAGGAAGTTCTTCACTATGAGAGTGCTGAAATGTGTTGCCCAGGGAGGTGGTTGGTGCTGCATCCTTGGAGGTGTTTGCAGCCAGGCTGGATGAGGCTGTGGGCAGCCTGATCTAGGGTAGGGTGTCCCTGGGCATGGCAGAGGGGTTGGAACTAGATGATCCTTGTGGTCCCTTCCAAGCCTGACTGATTCTATGTGATTTGGGACTGTCAAAGCTGCCAAGTGAGTTTATTGAAGGCTTACATTATAAAAGTGAGGCACAGTTATGTGGTTTCCTTGTTAGCTATGGTCTCAACTGAGGATAAGCAAAAGGACATGTGATACTTTTAAAACCTTTTAAACAGTGAGAAGTAGCCTGGTGATGCAGTAGCATTGTGTTTGAAAGCTGTGTTTGCAAGATGCAGTCTACTGTCCAGTCACTTGCCTAATGCTCTTCAGTTTGAGGCTGTCGTTAAAATGTAATTTTTCACTCAATGTTGTCTGTGGTAGAATCATAGAATGGTTTAGGTTGGAAGGGACCTCAAAGATCATCCAGTCTCAACCCCCTCCCACTAGAACAGGTCGCTCAAGGCCTCGTCCAACCTGGCCTTCAACACCTCCAGGGAAGGAGCAGCCACAACTTCCCTGGGCAACCTGTGCCAGTGTCTCACCACCCTCACTGTAAAGAACTTCCTCCTAACATCCTGTTCAAATCTCCCCTCTGCCAGTTTAGACCCATTACCCCTCCTTCTGTAATTACAAGACCTTGTACTCGTCAAAATTTGAAGCTTTATGTAAAACACTCTACCTCCACTTCCTTATGTGTTTACTGATAATCTGAAATAACTTTATGCCTCCCAGGAATCTGGCTTTAGATCTACAGATGAAATAATACAGATAATATTTAAAATATGAAATATTTTATATGATAATATTTAAAATATGAAATAATACGGATAATAATACAGATAATATTTATCTATAGCTACAATATAGCTTATCATGCTAGATGTAAATCTAACACATGTTGACTATAGTTCTGCCTGAAAAGGGAGAGATCTTACTAAGGAAAGTTTGCTCAGACCCTAATCTGCATTCTGGCTCATGCTGAAATTGTTGCTTTTATCACTAAAATCCAGCATCACTGTGAAAAAAGCACCACAGAATCACAGGATGGTAGAGGCTGGAAAAGATGTAGTCAAACTTTTTTTCCTTTAGCACTCTGTCATCGGAGGAGGAGGTTTCCCAGGTGGGTTTTAAATCTCTCCAGAGAAGATGACTCCACAACATTTCTGGGCAGTCTGGTCCAGTGCTCTGGCATCATCAAAGCAAAGAAATTTTTCCTTATCACAGAATTACAGAACTTTAGAGGTTGGAAAGGACTTGCAGAGATCATTGAGTCCAACCCCCTTTACTCCTGCCCAGCCTGTGTTTGTGCTTGGGCTAAAAACCAGATCAATAGCACAACATGAATAGAATTATTCCCTGTCCTTCACGTTCTGTGTTGCACCCTTGATGTGATATTGGTACAGGCACTTTGTGGGAGAGAGGGTGTTNTTACCCCTCCTTCTGTAATTACAAGACCTTGTACTCGTCAAAATTTGAAGCTTTATGTAAAACACTCTACCTCCACTTCCTTATGTGTTTACTGATAATCTGAAATAACTTTATGCCTCCCAGGAATCTGGCTTTAGATCTACAGATGAAATAATACAGATAATATTTAAAATATGAAATATTTTATATGATAATATTTAAAATATGAAATAATACGGATAATAATACAGATAATATTTATCTATAGCTACAATATAGCTTATCATGCTAGATGTAAATCTAACACATGTTGACTATAGTTCTGCCTGAAAAGGGAGAGATCTTACTAAGGAAAGTTTGCTCAGACCCTAATCTGCATTCTGACTCATGCTGAAATTGTTGCTTTTATCACTAAAATCCAGCATCACTGTGAAAAAAGCACCACAGAATCACAGGATGGTAGAGGCTGGAAAAGATGTAGTCAAACTTTTTTTCCTTTAGCACTCTGTCATCGGAGGAGGAGGTTTCCCAGGTGGGTTTTAAATCTCTCCAGAGAAGATGACTCCACAACATTTCTGGGCAGTCTGGTCCAGTGCTCTGGCATCATCAAAGCAAAGAAATTTTTCCTTATCACAGAATTACAGAACTTTAGAGGTTGGAAAGGACTTGCAGAGATCATTGAGTCCAACCCCCTTTACTCCTGCCCAGCCTGTGTTTGTGCTTGGGCTAAAAACCAGATCAATAGCACAACATGAATAGAATTATTCCCTGTCCTTCACGTTCTGTGTTGCACCCTTGATGTGATATTGGTACAGGCACTTTGTGGGAGAGAGGGTGTTGCAGAAATGTAGCTTAGTCATGCCATGCCTGTGGTATTCTCAGGACATAGGCTGTATAACTGACTACAGACATCTTAGCTTAAAAGCCTTCTTAGAGTTTCATCCAGCCCTGGTAATACGTGTGCAGTCCCGTGGGCTGCGTCCAAGGATTATGCTAATTTTATTAGCAACTTCTCTTGCTTTAATTAAAGTGTATAAATTCCCACCTGGTCACTGTTGTGCCAACACCCTTCCTCCCATCTTTATTTGAATTCGTGGATAATCTGTGGGTTTGCACTTCAATTAGGGCTTCCTGAGTTACCCATTGTGTTATCCGCAGGAAATAACGCAGCTTTGAGGGGCGAGGAGGGTTTCAAATGGAGTTAACAGATCTGAGTGAACCTCCAGATCAAAGCAAACACCTGACTTTGTAAAGTTGGCCAAATCTTTGCAGGAACAGATATCCACAGTGACTTGCTGTCTGACGGTACCAGGCTGTATGCTGCTGTTCACAATACCTGCAAGCCAGCTCTGTATTAACATTTACTTTACTGTGTTTGTAGCGCGAAGCAGAGCGATGTGAATTCCTTAGTGGACTGTTAATTTACATGTTCTACACTTTCAAATCCTTCCAAAAGCAAATGTGAAACGATTAGTAATCTCTTCACACGCTCACAAAATGTTATTAGCAAAATGCCTTGGGCGCTGCATTATGTTGACTAAAACTGATCATTTTGTGCTTCAAGACTCAAGCAGCTCTCCTTGGCCCCAACAAATCTTCTGACCTGCCCAAATCTCCTGGTCACATCAGTTCTCAAGGTGTATGCTGATTTGAGAGGGAGAAGACCAAAAAAATCTACCAAATCCCACCAAGAGCAGTGACATAAGGCTTGGAGTGTTATTCAATATTCAGAAAGCATCACTGAAAGTCTTCTGTGGACTCCTGCAGTTCAAAATGACCTCTTGTGATGGGTTGAAATTACCCCCAAAGTAAAATCACCAGACCAGTTTGGAAGGTTTGGAAGCAAAATGAAGCTATATTTACAAAGCAACTAAAATCTAAAAGCATAAAATACAATCACAGAATCTCAGAACTTTAGAGGTTGGAAGGGACCTCTGGAGATCATCGAGTCCAACTGCATGCCGAGGCAGGATTCCTCAGGGTAGTTTACATAGGAATGCATCCAGGTGGGTTTTTGAAAGTCTCCAGAGAAGGAGATTCTACAACCTCTCTGGGCAGCCTGTTCCAGTTCTCTGTCACCCTCTCTGTAAGGAAGTTTCTTCTCATGTTGAGGTGAAACCTTCTGTGTTCCAGTTTGTAGCCATTGCTCCTTGGCTTATTGCTGCTGACCACCAAAAAGAGTTTGGCGACATCCACTTGTACACATTAATGAGATCTCCTCTCAGTCTTCTCTCCTCCAGACTAAACAGCCCCAGGTTTCTCAGTCTCTCAATATACATGTACGAAATATATTTGCATTTATTTACAATTATTTATAGCTCAGAAATAACAGAAAATCAGAAAAGCTCCACTGCTATCTACTTAGCCATAAAGAAGAGTCTCAGCCAAGGTCAGCAAATCCATGCAAAGGGACTAGTCAGCAGCCAGAGCAAAGAAGAGGAAAAGGAAGAAGAAGAGTTTGTACAGCAAATTATATCCTAAACCAGCAAGTGAATGGAACGATATAGATGTATCTATTATTTTTCTTTTGTGTCCAGTCACCTATGTATTTACTTTTAATATTCTTTCTATTCAACATCTTTGGAATCTTCCTATTTCTTGTTTAAAGTTTGGAACCAGGCTAGAGTATTAGTTTGAAACCACCACACCTCTTCTCTGTAAAATTACTGCCAGGAGGTGATTTTGGCATTTACCACTCGTTCTACCTTGATAGGTTTTAAGATGCATGAATTGCTCTGGAGGAATAAAAATTTGGTTCCTCTTTGTGCTTCTCCATGAATTTCTGTGCACGGATCTGGCAGAGCCGAAGCCCTGGATGAAATATCTCATGTTCCTCAAAGAGGGTCTGAGGTTCTTCCTCTTTTTCCTTGCCTTCTCCCTTGCCTTCTCCCTTGCCTTCTCCCTTGCCTTCTCCCTTGCCTTCTCCCTTGCCTTCTCCCTTGCCTTCTCCCTTGCCTTCTCCCTTGCCTTCTCCCTTGCCTTCTCCCTTGCCTTCTCCCTTGCCTTCTCCCTTGCCTTCTCCCTTGCCTTCTCCCTTGCCTTCTCCCTTGCCTTCCCTCAGCAGGCTGTTTAGTGGCATTTGTCAATGTATCTCTTTTTTTTTTTTTGGGGGGGGGATAATGGTTTCCATGCCTCGCAGACCCAAATTTAACATGACACTTCATCCTAAACACCAATTATTCTGTCCAGAAGAGTTGCCCGAAAGTCTGCTTCTCGCGAGTTTCACACCAGCCCCACAGGATATAAAAGAACGTGGGGGTATTAAAATGCAATAAAAGCCGTCACGATAGCCAGGCTGTGGCCTTCCCCCCCCCAAAAAAAAAAGCCTATGTGTCTGTGCCATTGCAAGGTACCATCCAGAAATTTACATTTGCAGCTATGAAGTAGTTGAATGAAGAAGTGCATCACCGTTTTGCTTTTGAGCACATGGGTGAATTATTTTTGCCAAGGTGGGAAGGGGTGTAGGGGTGTTCGCGTAGCACCGCGGCGCTTTGTGCTGGGAGAAAAACAATTACAGTGAATAAGGTAGAATGGCTCTGTTATTGCAGTACATAAGACTTTGATTACATGCTGCCAAGATTCATACCAGCCTAGTAGTTGTTGACAGATAAAGTAACAAAAATGAAACTCATTTATTTTTTTCTTTATTGAGACCTCAAGGTAAAGCAAATTTTCAGTTCTTGTACTTACTCCGTTGAAGGAACAGAGACTGACAGTCAAAATGTGCCAGTCCAGAAATATAAATTAAACCTAGTTTCATATCAAAGTTTCATTTAGTCTCGGAAAAGGAGCTGCTGCTTGGATTATTTTTGATCCTAAACCAGATGCACTGTAGAACACTATAGTGTATCTCAGAGGAATTAATCCCCTCATTAAATTTAGCTCCTATGTATTTGCAGGGATAGAGAACTGTATCTATTCAAGCAAATCTAAACTTTTGCAATGGCCCTAATTATTTTCCTTTTTCTCTGTTTAGTAATAATTTGCTGTCTGCAGACCAATGGGAGGGTGGTATCAGGAGGGTGCTAAAGGAAGGATGAATTTTGAGAAAGAAAAAGCCCTCCCTTTCCCCTTGTGTAAAGAAAATTATTTTGGCTTTTACTGAGAGTTCCTCCAGGCAGCAGAGATGCTGCATTATTCTTTGATAAGTCTAACAAATTACTTTTTTTTTTTTTTTGGGGGGGGATAAACTTGATTAGTTTCTGAAGAGCATCTAAAGCTAGCTGTTGAAATGGAAAAAGAGTGCTAAAATGAGTCGTTTTATCCCATCAGAATCTTGGATTAGTTACCTAGCCCAACTGAATGTAATTGCTGTTCAGATTAATGAGGCAGCATTCTAGTTTCTCCTCTGTAATTAAACACTTCTCTGGCTGGATACAGTACTAAAGATGCATCAGACGTTGAAACCTCAGTGGCAAAACTTAAAGCTGTTGAAATTGGAGGGGTCAGCCATAAAACACAAATTCCTCTGCAGCACGGCTACGTTTGTAAAACATGTTTCAAGGAGAATTTGGTTTATGTTGGGGGATGCTGGCTGATGATTATTTTACTTTTTTTCCTCCCTTATCTTTCCATCATCTAAATTTGAGAATTTTTCTCATTAGTTCCCGAGTGAAAGCAACACGGAGTGCACTTGTTTCCCAAATTACCTTTTCCAACCTTTCACAAGATGATAATTGCAGGACTGGTAGGATTAGAAGGCTTGTTAAAAAAAAAAATAAAAAATTAAGCTTATAAAGTAGTATAAAAAAAAAAAAAGCCTCTTTGCTTGCTGGTGTAGATTTCAAAATTAACATTTTGGTTCATGTGCTTCTAATAATCGCTGACCCTTACTTCATGTGCTTTCCACAGGAAATGAATACAGCAGAAATTACTTTGACCCATTGATGGATGAGGAAATAAACCCAAGGCAGTGTGGGATGGAGGTCAGTGAAGAAGGTGAGGCAGAATTAAGTATGTAATTTTGGTGTCAGAATATTCTTTTCCATTCATGAAAATGAGGTGCCAAAGATCACATATGCCGTTCTGCTTAAATATTGAGGTTTACAATTTAAATTATAAGCCTAAACCACTCAGAACATTATAGGCAATGTGCAGAGTCTTTGATCGAGGACTGGGAGGTAACAGATGGGTAAAAATGAGGCAGTGGTGTATTCACTCTGCTACCATAGTGTGCTTTGAGAACATTGTTTATGCTGTTTTCTCTTTAGTTGATGAAGTTAGTCCAGAACTGCTTTGTGGCAGTTGAAGGCTTGTTGGAAAACTCCAATGAGAGAAATCAGGACTTTCCTGAATGACCTTTATCTCACTTCTAAGCTGTCTGAGCTGGTCTGGTAAATTTTAATTAGGGGAATGATTTCCTAAACTCTTCTGAAACTTTCTTGAAGTGTTGCTCCCAAAGTCCATCTTAGGAGAGCAGCTATTTTCACACAGAGAATCACAGAATGGTAAGAGTTGACAGGGACCTCTGGAAGTTACCTAGGCTCACTCAGAGGAGGTTATTGCATCCATGCAGTTTTGAGTCTCTCCAGAGTGGGAGACTCCACAATGTTTCTGAGCTGCCTGGTCCAGTGCTTCATCATTTGCAAAAGAAAGGAGTTTTTCCTCATGTTCAGATGGATCTTCCTGTGTTCCAATTAGTGCCCGTTGCCCTTTGTTCTGTTGCTGGGCACCACTGAAAAGAATCTGGCTCCGTCCTCTTGACTCCCACCCTTTAGATGTTGGTAAGCAGTGTTTTGGAATCCTGTCTCAGTCTTCTTCAAGCTCCGTAGCTCCATATTTCTCAGCTTTTCATCACACTTCAATCCATCATCTCTCTAGCCTCTGCTGGACTCTCTGCAATAGCTCCTTGTTGCTCTTGAACAAGGGAGCCCAGGACTGGTCACAGTACTCCAGATGTGGCCTCACCAAGGCAGAATAGAGGGAGAGGAGAACCTCCCTCAATCTGCTGAACTTTTCTTAATGCACTCAGTAACATATATATACATGCGTGTTTATATATATAAATAAAATAAATATTTTATTTATATATATAAAC
>VWZI01007278.1:217448-240411 GCA_013396835.1 Psilopogon haemacephalus
GTTTGTTTGTTTATGGGAGGTATTTGATTGATTTGGATTTTTTTGTGGCTGATTTTCTTTTTTTCTTTTGTTTGTTTTAATTTGGAACAGATTAAAGCACTGAGAAAATATATCCAGCTCCAAGATGAGAGTGAAGAGGTGGTTTTAGGCTTCTATGTGTCAGGCTAGACCTGAGATGCATGTGTGAACAACTGTCCTTTGGTGTTTCTCTTTTTCCTCCCCAGTAAAAATAGGTTGGTGTAACACTTGTACTTTTAAAGGTGTTTTAGCAAGGTGCTGGGCTCAGTTTGGTTGTATTAGCACCTGAAAGGCAGTTTTAACACTTTGTGAACACCTCTGTCCAAGAGTAAGTCTTCCACTTTGGAGGTATTCAAAAGCTGTTTGATCAAGGTCCTGGGCTCCTTGGCACTAGGTGGTCCCATTTGAGCAAGGAGTCTGGACCCAGTGATCTGCAAAGGTCTCTTCACATCTCAACCAGTTTGATTTAGCGATACTCACAAACCATTGTGTGTTTTCCTTGTGGAAGTGTAAAGTAAGTGGATTCACATTTTTTAGTGTAGTGGACAGAGCTAAAAGGACATTCAGAACTGAAGTTTGCTGCTGCGTGGTCATCATCTGATTTGAAACTGTAACACTTTGTCTTTCCTCTTTCCAGCTAGCAACTTGTCACTGACAAGTGACAAAGGCAGAATAAAACGAAGAAATCAGGGCAAACTTTAAAGTCACACTCTTCTTATGTCTTAAGCAAGTCGGGCCCAAAGCCCAAAGAGAATAGATAGTAAAAAGCAAATCTCAGCCACTAACTCTATTATACAAAGTTAAATATAATTTTAATGTGTTCATCATATGGGATTCTTTAATGGGTTGTTCTGTGAAAATTAAGACGTTGGCAATTATCTTTCCTATATTTGATAAATTAAATTTGTTCTGGAAAGTTGTCTTAGTTGATAATGCCCTGAGAACAAACCACACCCCACTATGGATTTGCTTCCCCCCTCGCCAAGGGAGCATTTCCATGTTACGTGCAAAAAGAAATGCACATCACAGAATCACAGAAGTTTAGGAGCTGGAAAGGACCTCAAAAGATCATCCAGTCCAAGCCCCCTGCCTGAGCACAATCATCTATACCAGATCACACAGGAACACATCCAGACAGGTTTTGAATATCTCCAGAGAGAGAGACTCCACAGCCCCCCTGGGCAGCCTGTTCCAGTGTTCTGTCACCCTCATGGCAGGGTGTGTGTGTGTGTGTGTGTGTGTGTGTGTGTGTAAATCTTCTTCACATTTACATGGCACTTCCCATGCCTCAACTTCCACCCATTGCCCCTTGTCCTGTCATTGGGCATCACTGAGCAGAGCCTGGCTCCATGCTTCTGGCACTCACTCCTTACATATTTATAAACATGAATGAGATCACCTCTCAGTCTCCTCCTCTCCAAGCAGCAGAGCCCCAGCTCCCTCAGTCTCTCCTTGTAAAGGAGATGTTCCACTCCCTTAATCATTTTTGTGGCTCTGAGCTGGATTCTTTCAAGCAGTTCCATGAGATCCTTCTTCAACTGAGGGGCCCAGAACTGGACATAATATTCCACCTGCAGCTTCACCTCAAGGATTCTGTAGCTGCAGAAGGGGTTTGCAGAAGCTTCCAGCTTTGAATTCTCAGCATGACTGAAACACTTGGCTCTGAAATTTGTCACTTGTAGCTTTACTTCAATTCTCTTACCTCATATGCACTATTTTAGCCTTCTACCTCTGTCTTCAGTGACATCTTAGAGAAGCTAGAGTATGTGAGATCTGGAAAAAAGACTGCCTCAGCTGGTAATTTCTCCCTTGAATATAGACACTTGAAGGGCTTTTAGGTCTCTTGGAAAAAGAGATATGTGTGTATATGTGTTGCTCCTTCTAAAACCTGCAGATATTATTTGGAGTGTGGATAATCATAATTCATAATGTTCTGTATTGACAACTCATAGTTCACAGGATCACAGGATGTTAGGGGTTGGAGCATCAAGTCCAACTCCTTTGCCAGAGCAGAACTATGTAATCAAGTGCAGGTCACACAGAAACATATCCAGACAGGTTTGGAAAGTCTCCAGAGAAGGAGACTCCACAACCTCTCTGGGCAGCCTTTGCCAGTGCTCCATGACCCTTAAAGTGAAGAAGTTCTTCCTCATCATAACATGTTAGTATTATGGAAAGTAGAGTAAAACTTAAGAGATCCAAAATCACATTAGAAAAGACATAAGGTACTTTGATATCTATTGAGAGCCAAATAGAAGTCACCTATCAGTTTGGGTATAAATACTCATTTCAATTAGTCTATTAGCAGAAGTAGTAAACCAGTGAGATCAAGATGCAATATTGCTCACCATTCAGAAGTATATGATTATGTCCTGGGCTGCAGCAAGAGCAGTGTGGCCAGCAGGGCAAGGGAGGGGATTCTTCCCCTTCACTCTAATCTCCTCAGATGGGATGTTAGGAGAAAGTTCTTTCCAGTGAGGGTGGTGAGACACTGGCACAGGTTGCCCAGGGAGGTTGTGGCTGCTCCCTCCCTGGAGGTGTTCAAGGCCAGGTTGGATGAGTCCTTGAGTGACCTGTTCTAGTGGGAGGTGTCCCTGCCTATGGTGGGGGGTTGGAACTGGATGATCTTTGAGGTCCTTTCCAACCTAAACCATTCTATGATTCTATGTATAATTTATTTTAAGCTCTATTATGACTTAGAAGAAAATGGTCATCTTTGTTATGAAACTAACACTCTGAAAACCATTTATTGCTGTCAAGGGGTTTCTTAACCTTTGCATTTATTTAGAGTTTAAAATCGTATCTCCTGAAATAGTACTGAAGAAACAGATGCTTCATTGTTGATTTTGTTTTGATTTGTTTTTAAGATTCTGTGATACCTGATGAGGCAATCCTGTACAGTCAACTGATGAAGATCCTAGATGAAGAAGAGAAGATGCTGAACCTCCAAGGTAAATCACAAAATCATTTGTATAAAGGAAAATAAAGCTCTTCACAGTCTGGGTGCAGGGAGGGTAATCCATCCACCTCAACTTGAAAGTAAAGTGGACACGGAGTTTAAAGAGATCTTGTAAGATCCTTTTCCCAAAAGGTTTTTGCTTTGAGTTGCGTTTATGAGGTTTTAAGTGTAACTTAAACACTTAAACAGTGATGGTATGCTGCCTCTAGGCTGCTTTCTTGTGTGATGAATTCCACCCATACAAAAGAGGGTTGGAAATATCATAGAATGGTTTGAGTTGGAAGGGATCTTAAAGATCACCCTGTTCAATCCCCCTGTCACGAGCAGGAACACTTTCCACTAGACCAGGCTGCACAGTCCCCTCTCCAACCTGGTTTTGAACATCGCATCCACAACCTGGGCAATGAGTTTCAGTGTTTCAGTACTTTCACTGGAAATAATTTCTTCCTAATGTCCAGTCTAAATCTACCTTCTTCCACCTTAAAGTAATTTCCTCTCATTGTATCACTACAACTCCTTGCAATGAGTCCCTTCCAGCTTTCCTGTAAGGCTGTCTTCAGGTACTGGAAAGATGCTGTAAGGCGTCCCTGGAGCCTTCTCTTCTCCAGGCTGAATAACCCCGACTCTTGCAGCCTGTCCTCACAGAGAAGGTTCTCCAGCCCTCTGATCACCTCCATGGCTCTCCTCTGCACCTGCTCCCACAGTTCAACATCACTCTTTCTTTGTGGCATCATAACTGGACAAAGTAGTCCAGGTGGGGTCTCATGAGAGCAGAGCAGAGGAGGAGACTCATTCTGCTGGTCACACTTCTTTTGATGCTGGCCTTTTGGATTGCAAGTGCCTATTGCAGGCTTGTGTGGATTTTTTTATCAGCTGACACCCCAAAGTCTGTCTCCTTGAGACCACTCTCAAGCCATTTCTTGGCCAAACTGTGTTTGTGCTTTGGGCTGTCCTGACCTAGGTGTAGAACCTTGTGCTTCGCCTTGTTGAATTTCATGAGGTTGGCATGGGCCCACCTCTCAAGCCTGTTCAAGTCCTTTTGGATGGCATCCCTTCCCTCCAGCATCTCAGCCACTCCCCACAGCTTAGCGTCATCCACAAACTTGCTGGGGTTGCCTCAGTCCCACTGTCCACATCACTGGCAAAGATTTAAACAGCACAGATCCCAGTACTGATGCCTGAGGGACACCACTCATGAGTGGCTTCCATTGGGACATTGAGTCATTGACTACGGCTCTCTGAAAAAGAGGCTGAGGGACCTGGGGCTGCTTAGTCTGGCGAAGAGAAGACTGAGAGGGGATTTAATCAATGTTTATAAATATCTGAGGGCTGGGGGTCAGGAGTGGGGGGACAGGCTCTGCTCACTTGCTCCCTGAGATAGGACAAGGAGCAATGGATGGAAGCTGCAGCAAAGTAGGTTCCACCTCGACACAAGGGGCAACTTATTTAAGGATCCCAGAGCACTGGTACAGGCTGCCCTGCCCAGAGAGGTTGGAACTAGATGATCCTTGTGGTCCCTTCCATCCCTGACTGATTCCATGATTCTATGACTTGGTGATCCTGAAGGTCTTTTCCAACCTGAACGTCTCTGTAGTTCTATGAAACGTTTCCTAATATCCAATCCTAACCTCAACTGGCACAACTTGAGGCTGTTCCCTCTTGTCCTGTCAGTTGTTACTTGGGTGAAGAAAGCAACCTGTTCTGGTCATACCTCTTGCAGGGGGATTGGACTAAATGGCTCCTATAGGTCTCTTCCAACCCAAATAATTCTGTGATTTTCCTTAGAGAATGAGCCTTGTGCAGTCTCCACTTCTGTGAGCATATCAGGCTGTATTTATTTCTACCTGTCTGTGTTTCTGCTTTGTGGTTTTTGTACCTGTTGTTCACTTTCAGCACAACCCCCCCCCCCTCCCTTTTTTTAAGAGAGAGCAAGTCTCACAGGTCTGACTTCCCTACCAGTTTTATGGAGGTGGGCAGCTGAGCAGAGCAGACAGGCATTATTAATGTCTCCACTGAAGAAAAAGCTAATGTGGGAGCTTGACCCTTATTAGACATCAGAAAATCCATAGGAAAAAGCTAGGATTCATTCGGTTCTGCTCTTACAGAACTGCTTCTTTTCCTCATTTGACCATTCAGCTGAAAAATCACGTAGTCATACAGTCCTAATTAATAGATGGTCCCCAAAGGAAAGGGAAGAACGTGGCTCAGAATTTATATAATTGTATATTTAAAGCATTTTGTCGCGGAGTAACCTGTTGGTCACTCTTATGGTTTGGATTAGTTCGTCTTACAAGGCAACTTAAAAGGCAAGGTTGTTTTTGAGAGGAAGATGTAGAATGTGTATTTTAACCCAGGGATGCAATCTCTCCAACAATACAAGAGTGTGGATCCATGCACATCTAAAACAACTCCACCTGGATAGCATTAAAAAAAACATTTCCTGTTATATTGTTCTATGGCAACAACCAAAACCTTCAAGTGCAAAGTGCTGCAGCATTTTAGTTGTTTGAAACTGATGCGTGAGCCTTTGGTGGTGTACTTCTTTGGCTACAGATTGCAGAGAGTCTTCCAGAGCCAGGCTGTCAAAAAATGCTTTTCCCCTGTAGTGTTTATAGCTGCACTATACAGTCAAAAACCACTCTGAGACGTAGTCTGCTGGGGAACTTACCCTTTGAATTGTCATCTTGCTACATAAGCCACTGCTATCTGATGGACAAATGTCAATCAAGCAGTCAAGCTAATACTGGATAAGACATTTTAATTACAAGATCTGCAAGTGTAGCCTGTGCTAAGGAGAAGATGTGATTTAAATGACATGGACAACATGATTCACAGAATCACACAATCAACCAGGTCAGAAAAGACCTTCAAGATCATCGAGTCCAACCTATCACGTAACACCTTCTAATTAACTAAAGTATGGCACTAAGTCTCTTTTTAAACACCTCCAGGGATGGCTACTCCACCACCTCCCTGGGCAGCCCATTCCAATACCAATCACTCTCTCTGTGAAGAACTTCTTCCTAACATCCAGCCTAAACCTGCCCTGGCACAGCTTGAGACTGTGTCCCCTTGTTCTGTCACCGGGAGAAGAGACTAATCCTCACCGGGCTACAACCTTCCTTCAGGAAGGCAGAAGAAAAGCCTCTTGCGTACAACACAGAGTTGAAGGGAAGAAGAGGAGCTGCATCTTCTGCTGTCAACAAAGTTTCCTTTCCCAGTGTGTTCTGGATTTGCTCTCTCCTCCCCAATCTCTTAAACTGCCAGTAAATGTAAATGTAAATATTGTGTTGTTTTTACAGCTAGTAGTTGTAGGTCAAATCACTTTTCATTAGGCTGGTAAGATGCTACGTGAAGAGATTGTGTACCCTAGGGTAATGATTTGGGTTGTTTATATCTACTGTACACTTCCCCCAACATGGTTTTGAGTGGTATCCTGTTGTAATTAAATCAAAACCCCACCCTACTTCCTGTGTGTTGGTGGCACTGAGGTGAGTGGAAGTATGCAGGAGGCTCAACAATTAAAGTCATTAAGCAACGAGTAGAGAGCAAAACTGAAAATGTTAATGGGCTTAGTTTTATCTTTCCTTTTCTGGTCTTCATTAGAGAATGAGAGACTTCAAAGGGGACTGGGGAGAAAGAGGGGGGACAAAAGGTCTTTAAACTGCTTTCATGTCTTAGGATGGATAAAGAGAAAAGCAAATAACTAGATATGGCAGCTTTTTGCAGGGAAAGGCACAGAGAACTATAAAAACTTACACACAGGAATGCGGGACAAAAAGGATAAAGTTGAGATGCGGACAACCTGGTATCTGTCATTTCGTGGTGATGCTAACATGGAGAAATGAGCAAAAATAGTTGTCTTTATTACCCAGACTTGTATTGATACTGTAGCAGATTTCAGTAAGTTCTGGTTTTTCTTTTTTAATGTAGTGTGATAAATTAAAGTGAAAAAAAAAAAAAAAGAAAAAAAGACAGAGCTTCTCTTTAAGGTTGATTTTATGAATGAGATGTATTTTTATATACGTGCAGCATGTACCTGGTTTTGTATACATCACCACAGTGAAATCAGAGGAAGGGTAACCAGATGAAGGATGAGAGCAGAACCAGACCCAATTAATTAGGCAGGAGCTGGGTGCACACACCCAGAGGAAGAATTGGATCCTCTGGGGTTAGTGGGAGGAAGACAAAACATTTGGTGTGATTCCACCAAAAACTCCCTTTCAATTGCAGTTATTTCTACTCTTGCCCAGGAGTGAAAGCCAAAGCTGTTCTAAATCCCAGTTCTTCTGTGGTTCATGGGGGAATTAAGCGATGATGGAAATGCAGAACATCCCTTTCCAAAATTATTCAAGCATCCATCCAGCTACATGTGCTGAAAGTTGTACCTGTTTGCAGATGTTGCTCTTGAGGAGAGTTCTCCTGGTAATGGAACTTGGAACCCAATGGATGCTCTGCTGCTATTATTTATTACTCTTTGTTTAATATCATAGAATCATAGAATAATTTAGGTTGGAAGGGACCTCAAAGCTCATCCAGTCCCAACTCCCTGCCATAGGCAAGGACACTTCCCACTAGATCAGGTCGCTCAAGACCTTATTCAGCCTGGCCTTGAACATCTCCAGGGAGGGAGCAGACACAACTTCCCTGGGCAACCTGTGCCAGTATCTCACCACCCTCACTGTGAAGAACTTCCTCCTAACATCCCATTTAAATCTCCCCCATTGCCCCTCATCCTGTCATTATAAGACCTTGTGAAGAGTCCCTCCCCAGTCCTCCTGTAGGCCCTCTTCTGATACTGGAAGGCTACTATAAGGTCTCTTTGAAGCCTTCTCTTCTCCAGGCTGAAGAGTTCCCAACTCTTGTAGCCTGTCCTCATAGCAGAGCTGCTGCAGCCCTCTGATCATCTTTGTGGCCTCCTCTGGACTTGCTCCAATAGTTCCATGTCCTTCTTGTGGTGGAGGCTCCAGAACCGCACACAGTACTCGAGGTAGGGTCTGAGGAGAGCAGAGTAAAGGGGCAGAATCCCCTCCTTTGCCCTGCTGGCTCTGCTATTCTTAATTATTATACACTGCCATTTTATCCCTCTTAGCAAACAAATGAATGGTAGAGACTTTATCATTATTTTCTTTTTACAACCAATGCCCTTCTCGTTCACTCTGTTTTCAAAAGAATGTCCAGATTTTTCCTCTCTCATTTATGACTTAGAACTAAAACAGGAGCATTAGCTCCTAAACTGCTACATGGGCCAAAGAAATTAATGGAGATGGTACTGAGCAGTGAATGAAGTTCCATTTGCTAAGAGATAACCTACTGCTTTCCTTTCAAGCAGCCCAGCTCACCAGCGAGGATTTCCCAGACACGGTGATGCCTGTCAGCTCCACTAAGGCCTGTGACCTTCACAGGGAGCTTGAAGATGAAGAGATTCCTTCATATATTGAAGAGTTTGAGAGAGATGTTCAAGATGACATAATTCTGCTTGGCAGCTTCTCACTGGCACAGGTCAGAGTTAAAAAAACCTATAAGGCAATTTTATCTCTTGCTTCATAACACGATGCTGACTTGTTAACCTTGTACACCCCAATTCTATTTCACTGTCTGGTGATACATATATTGAAAGGGGAAAAGATAACCCATTTCCTTGGCTTGCTTTATGTGACTGGCACTTTGCTAAGCTAACAGCAGGACCTTCATCTTTGTCTCCATTTCAATGCGAATAAAAATAGATTGCCTTCATTGCTTCTCTCCTAAATAGTGGAGTGTCTCTGACTGCTCTGTAGTAAGTATTGCAATTGAGTTTCAATCAAGAGCCTAAGCTTAGAACATCTCTCTCTGCCAAATTTAACAGAGGCTTATTCATCTATCAATGAGGAAGCTTGGATTGGAGCTCAGGAAAGATTTATGCAGCAATATTCATTGTGCAGAGCTTAAGATTATTCCAAAATTAGGAATCTGCTGTGTTTTTCAGGATGGCAAAGCTTCCTATAGAATTATAGAATCAGTCAGGGTTGGAAGGGACCACAAGGATCAGCCAGTTCCAACCTCCCTGCCCTGCCCAGGGACACCCTACCCTAGATCAGGCTGCCCACAGCCTCATCCAGCCTGGCTGCAAACACCTCCAGGGAGTTAACCCAACCACCTCCCTGGGCAGCCCATTCCAGGGTCTCACAACTCTCATGGTGAAGATCTCCCTCCTCACATACAACGTGAATCTCCCCACCTCCAGCTTTGCTCCATTCCCCCTAGTCCTGTCATTACTTGATAACCTAAAATCTCCCTCCCCAGCTTTCTTGTAGGGTTTTTTTTTTTTGTCATTTCACATCGTAAAGATCAAGTTCATGTTGACAAAGGCATGAGTTCTCGGGGCTGAAATGATACTTGTGGGCACCTAACTACCATTTGTCCCTTTGAAAAATCTCATACCAAGGCTAAGGGACAGGAAGAGAGATTAATTGATGAATCTATCATTTTTAATTAGCAACATGAGGACAGTGCACTGGCTCTGATGGGCTTAAAATAGGTTAGTCAGTGACTGATGGTGCTCTAAGCTTCCTTGTATTTTCAGAGGAAGTTTTTAGAATTTTTTCACTGCAAGACTAAATCTCATCACTCCCTTCTGCATGGTGGTGAAGGACACAATTCCCTCTTCACTGCTTTTCTCTAAATCTTTGTGTAGCTCTATTTCTTTCCTTCTGTTTTTTTGGTGTGGTTTTTTTTTTTTTTTTTGGTAGCTGTATGCATCATGCAGAGAAGGTGATACAGGGAATATATTTCAGAGAGCATGAGTTGGACATGAAACACAAGGGAAAAGGACCCAGATGGTACTAAAGGTATTATCTGCCTCAAGGGACAGATTGACTAGCAACCTGGGAACAGGTGAACAGGGTGCTGCACCTTTCCAGAAGACTTTATAGTATCATGAGAGTTCATATTAAATCTGAGCTATTTGGATGCCCCCAAAGCTCTGTGCCACGTGAAGGAACACAATAGGTTTGTCCATGCTTTGTTTTACCCTTCCTGTAAGCACAGTCACTAGGAAATTGATCACCTTCTCTGGGGCCTTTATGGAGGTATTCAGCAACATTTACATTGTAGAGAGAAGTGAGTTATCTGGTCATCTGAAATCAGCATTCTGCTTTTTAACTGACAATTGTATGTGTGAATCCACATATAGTACTGCTTTCACTGGCGTGGCATCAGCTGTCACATTTGCATCCTGCAATGTAAAAGGTAACAAGAAGGTCACTGTAAAATCTGTATTGTCTTCTAGATCAGTGCTGCATATGTCCATCCTCTCTTTGGAAGCACAGGAACGTGGGCATCCAGGCCTTTTGAACACAAGGTGGAATATGGCATATTTTATGTCATATGATGGTTTAGGAACCTCCCCTCGACATTGGGAACAGTTTCTTCACCAAAAGGGTTGCCAAGCCTTGAAACAGGATGCCCAGGGAAGTGGTAGAGTCCCCATCACTGGAGGGATTTAAAAGGTGTGTAGGTGAACTGCTTGGGGATGTGGTTTAGTGGTTGCCTGGCAGAGCTGGGTTAACAGCTGGTCTTGATGATCTCAAAGGTCTGTTCCAACCAAAATAATTCAATGTTGGTATTCAGAGACATCTAACAACAATGTAAGCATGTTTATTCTTCTTTACTTGATCTATGTATTTTAATGGACCATCTTCATTTTTTGATCTCTGGACAGACACTCTTTGATCTCTGGATAGACCCATATAGCTCTGTAGTGTTGATGTCTTTCCACAGCTGCTACAGGTTCAGCGTTGTAGACTGTTGACATGGTCTGAAGAATTTCTTGCTGCTGTCTTTGAGATGCTCATAGCTTTTGCTGCTTGAATGCTTGAGGCCTTGAGTGACCAGCTCTAGTGGGAGGTGTCCCTGACTATGGCAGGCAGTTGGAACTGGATGATCTTTGAGGTCCCTTCCAACCTAAACCATTCTGTGATTCTATCTATGTTTGTTGGTAGGGGGGAAAAAAATGTCTTTAGTTTGCCATGTGGCATTTAGTTCTAATTCAGAGAAGCCTCCCTGTCCCTTCCTTCTGCAGGTTTAGTGAGTAGCAGATGTACTTCAGCCAGCATAATTTATGATTAGTCAATTTAATCTACCATAATGACATAAAGTGAGCCTGAAACAGACTTCTGTCAATTTTGCTGTTAGAAGTAACATATTTTCAAACGTCTACCAAAACGGAGTCATTAACCCTCAAGCTGGGTGAAGCAGCCTAACAGGCATCTCTCACACATTCCTTTGCTTTGACAAAATGAAAAACAAAAGATGGGAGCCTAAGTGTTAACAATAGCAAGTGAGAGTTTCCAGCAAACGAAGCTGAGGTTTTATAACTGAGGTTTCAGAAACGCATTCGAATCGCTGCCGTTTCTTTTTTAGACTGCCAAAACCCCTCCCCAGTGAGGCATCTGATTGGCACTGGAGCTTTGCTGTCAGTGCTGGCATGAAGAGAACAGCCTGTGTATTAACTATCTATCCCTTAGTTCATAGCTTTCTTTTTTTTCTTTTCTTTTGCCCTCTGCTTTGTAGCTGTACGGTAAATGGGTGGCTTTTGTTTAAACAGCAGCTCAGTGGATGAGATCACCGCGATTAGAAGGTTTTGAAAGAGCAGATGCACTTTCTGCAATAATAATAGTAATAATAATAAAGTCTTATTTGATCTCGCAAGATCTTAGCTCTGGAACTTTAAGCTGTGTTGTTACTTACTTCATGTTCTGTTTTGTGAATGCAAAAGCTGATAGCTGAGGTTGGCAAGAAGCACGTAAGAGGAGATCTGAGAGATTCTTGTACAGAAAGCACTAAGCAGATGTCAACGTTCTGTTAACAAACACATTAAAGAATATTAAATTTGGAAAGCAGTCCTGGTTCCTGCAGCCTACCATGTAGCCCTACAGATTCCAAAACGTCAATGGCATTTGCTTTTAATAAAGCAAAGTAAGATCTACAGAGAGAAAATCATAACTTTGGGACTGTCTTGTGGTAGAAGCTGCAGGTTTTTTTTTAAGAGCAAATTAATAATGAGGCAATTGGAAGCATCAGTACTGGCCAAGAGGTCAGGAATATCTTTCCTGCAATTTGGTCTGTATCTCTGACTAGATGTGAATCTGCAGCTTTCTTAGCTGCTGCATTTAGTGTCTGTGCTGGGCTTGACACCTTGCAGGACATGATCATTACAACTATTTAATCAGTTTTGATCTGTGACCTCAATGTGAATTACTCAAGAGCCTCTGAAACTAAAGGGGAGATTTTATTCTTCAGTACCAGCAGCTGAGCTATAGTAGTAGAAATGTGCTATTTGTTGCAGGTGGATAGCAATAAAATGTTGCCTTTCATCAAGAGATTTACCTTTTGGTTAAACAAAGGTTAATGCCTCCAGCCATTAGACCTAATATTTTTATAGTCAGTATCATCCCTGCTCTGATTCCTTGTGAAGTCACAGTAAGATCAATCTATATGATGATGGAGTGATCACTTTTCCTTTGGTTAATGGTGGATAAAACCTGAGTAAAATTTGGTACTGTGTACTTTCCAACCAGGAATTTAGTCAGTGGAGTCAGGCCTTGGTCATATAAAGCTCCAATGTGCATTTGCTTACATGCTTCACACTGTTGGGTAATGATGTTGTTTGTATCCTGCTGGTACCTGTGGACCTCCCCTCATCAAAGCCATGGTCTACTGGGCACTGCGTAATCCTTTGTGATTATTCCTCATGAATATAATACCTGTGTGGAAAGGTGCACTGAGCAGCAACGTAGTACTGAAGGTAGATTTTCCTCAGCTGAAACCTGGCTACGTATCTGTTGAGGTTTGCCAAGATTTCAAATAACTGTCACATTGAAAGAAGGATTTTGTTTGGTTGTTTTACTGAGAAATGCAGATCAAGGATGCCAAAGCTGACAACATTTCATTTAAGCCATGTCTCAAAAGTGGTTTCTCCATTTTTGGCAGGCTACCCATGTGTCACACTTGTGATTTGACTGCCAGCAAGTCTCTGCGGTCGGATAGTATAGAATGGTTTCCGTTACAGTTGTGTTATAGTAGGAATGATGAGTATCTCTAGTCTACAGAGAAAGAAGAAGGGCTGAGATCCATGAGGACAATTTGGGGTCCTCCCTATGGAAAGCGGCTGAGGGACCTGGGGCTGCTTAGCTTGGAGAAGAGAAGAATGAGAGGAGATCTGATCAATGTCTATAAATATCAGAGGGGTGAGTGTTACGTGGATGGAGCCAAGCTCTTTTTGATGGTCCACAGCAGTAAGACAAGGAATAATGGATGCAAACTTGAACATAGAAGATTCCACCTTAACATGGGGAGAAACTTCTTTACAGTGAGGGTGACAAAGCAGTGGAACCGGCTGCACAGAGAGGTTGTGGAGTCTCCTTCTCTGGAGATTTTCAAAACCCACCTGGATGCATTCCTGTGCTGACAACCTTTGGGGATCCTGCTTTTGGCATCGAGTTGGACTCGTTGATCTCTGGAGGTGTTGTGCTGGTTGGAGGATAATTGGAATATTTTAATAAGAGAAATTAGATCATTGGCTCTGAAAAGCCACAGGTACCTTCCAACCTCTGATTCTATGAAATCGGAAATGCTTAGCACATCTTATTTCCTTTTGAAACCTGTCATTAGGCAGCTCATTGAATTAATTATATTCCTACCACATAAACTACTCTTGGACTAGTGAAAAAGCTTTGTCTGAGGAGAAGAACCATGAGGCAAACTTCCTAAAGCTGAAGATAATTGACTTCTGACCTTTGGACTCCTTGTGTCCTGCCAAGTCTGTGCCCACAGACCTCAGGTGTGTGTCAGCCCCAGCAGACTGAAAGCCTGACCAAGATGCTGTCTAGCAGACTCCTCTAGGCTGCAAGCTGGCAATTTGAGATTTCTAAAAATCTTTATTCTGCCAAGATTGCTTCTGTTTTCTCAGTAGGAGCCCTCCAAAGTTTGGAATTTCTTCCCTTATTGTTTCTAGACATTCAGAAATACATTTTTTTTTCCCCCCCTTTTCCTCTTTTATGAAATGGGAGAGATGGAAAGGGGAACACAGAAAACAATGTCAACATAAGCAGAACAGTGGAAAAGAAATGTTATGTGTTTGGAAAGGGCCTCTCTGTCACAATACTCATATGTATTTAGTTGCTCCTTCACAGGACCACAGAATGTCAGGGATTGGAAAGTACCCAAAGAGATCATCGAGTCCAACCCACTCTGCCAGAGCAGGACCATACAATCTAGCTCAGGTCGTGCAGGAATGCATCTAGACAGGCCTTGAAAGTCTCCAGAGAAGGAGACTCCACAACCCCTCTGGACAGCCTGTTCCAGTGCTCTGTTTCCCTTACAGTAAAGAAGTTTCCCCTTGTATTGAGCTCGAACCTCCTGTGCTGCAGCTTCCATCCATTGCTCCTTGTCCTATCACAAGGAGCAAGTGACAAGAGCCTGTCCTCCACTTCTGACCCCCAGCCCTCAGATATTTATAAACATTGATTAAGTCCCCTCTCATTCTTCTCTTCTCCAGACTAAGCAGCCCCAGGTCCCTCAGCCTCTCCCCATAAGATGTGTTCCAGTCCCCTCATTATCCTTGTATTTCTCCATTTGACCTTCTCCAGCAGATCCCTGTCCCTCTCAAACTGGGGAACCCAAAACTGAAAGCAGTACTCCTAATAATACTGAACAGAGTACTCCTTCTAATCATAATTCTCTTTTGATTGTTTTGTTCACCAGTTAAGTGACATGGATTTTGGTTAAGTAAATATCTGGATGGATGTAATGAATATCTTCTCTATTTCTGATTTTTTTTTTTCCCTAAAAAGGAGTTGTTAGATTCACTGTGCTCTTCCTTTAAGATCAGAGGGGCAATTAAATACCTGAAGTAATTCTTGATATTCTCTTGAGCTGGAACAATGCCTCCTACAGCTCCTGTAAATGGTAATACTGCATTTGCTTCTGCTTAAGGTAATCTGACTGGTCAGCTCTCTGGCTCGTTATCCTAATACAAACTCAAGTAGTAAGGAAAGCTGTCTCTATGGTTCAGTAAACAGAGGCAATTGGAGAGGTTCTTCAAAGAGAAGCAGTGATAGCCATGTCCTGTTGAAGTTTAAGTGGCTTCATCCAGTACTGAACACCTGTTAAAAGACACAGAACTTAGATGAGTGGTGTAGGGAAAGAGTTAGCACTAGTGATACATAGAGACACAAACCTCCAAAAATAAATAGAATGAAAATTGTTAGTTTATCATATGTTCTCCAGAACTACTACTACTATTAATTTTTTTTTTTTTTATCTTAGAGGGGGCTTATTAGTATGTTTTAGTACATTTTGAGGCAAACTGTAGCCCCAAATGTAGCTAAGTCTACTGTTGGTTAACTTTTATGGCAGGAGGCTCCTTAGCAGCATAATAGACTACACAGGTTTTATGAGCTACAGGTAAATGAATTGCTCTGAAAGTTGTAACTTCTGTGCTTCTGCTGACTTTTACAGCAGAGCTGAATTTATTGAGTGGAATCTGTACTGAGTGGTACTTTTGACCTGTATTTCACAGAACAGATTAATCTAAGTATGGAGGGACCAGATTTCTGGAGGCTAATATAGCCCAACCTCCTGCTCAAAGCAGGCCAAGCTTTGAGGTATACCAGGCTTTCCCTCTGCAATCTGAGTTTTTAAAGGGATTTGGAGTGGTTAGCACGAAAAATTTCCAGGTAATCTCTAAGTTGGGAGGTGCAGAAATGTTGAAGAAGACAGTCCAGTTGCACTACATGAATGCTTGCTTAAATTCAGACAAGGATCTTTATTAACAACATGGATGAGGGCATTGAGAGTACCCTCAGCAAGTTCACTGATGATACAAGAGTGTAAGGGGGTGTCTGATACCTGGTTAGGTTGTGCTGCCATCCAACGAGATCTAGACAGGCTGGAGAGCTGGGTGAGGCAAACCTCATGAAGATCAATAAGGACAAGTGCACTGCTCATGCTGCATGAGTTTATACTGGAGGGAATGTGTTTCCTGATAAAACGTGGTTTGGGTTAGAAGGGACTTTTAAAGGTCATCTAGTCCTAACCCTTTGCAATGAGCTAATTATTTAGGCTTAAATGACCTGAAGTTTCTTCGTAGCCAGTGATTTCTAGGCTAATCAGGAGGCATCTGAACTTGTGGCACTTTGACAGGCTAGCACATTTCTGCTCAAAGTCTCTTTATCAATGGCAAACGCCATCTCAGTGTGGTGTGTTCTCAGTGCTCTGCTATGGCTGTCAGATACTCTGATAAATGGCCTTGCATAGTTACAATGCTGTAGATTTTGATGAGGACATCAAAGCTTTATGACCTTGAAACTACACCTTCTCAACTGTGAAATAAGCATCCGAAGGAATACCTGGTGGTTTTGAAGAAACTGCGAGTGATCTCTCTGTGAGCAGCAAGACAGAAACAAAAAGCACCTCCTCTGTTCTGAAGCTGGAGAGAGAGGAAAAAATCTTTATTTTGCAGAAGCTGGGGTAGCTCTGCAGCAGATGTTATTTCCAGAGTTTCCTTAGTGCATCTTAAGCAAAGCCACTGAGGTTTGTTTAACTTGTTCGTAGCATCATCTTACTATCAGAGGATGGAGCTAGGCTCTGCTGGGTGATGCCCAATGACAGGACAAGAGGCAATAGGTGGAAGTTGAGGCATAGGAAGCTTCATGGAAATGTGAGGAGGATTTTTTTCCCCTGTGAAAGTGACAGAACACTGGAACAGGCTTCCCAGGGGGATTGTGGAGTCTCCCTCTCTGGAGATATTAAAAACTCACCTGAACGCATTCCTTTCTGATCAGGTATAGGTGATCCAGTTCTGGCAGTGAGGTTGAACTGGAGGTCTTTTCCAGACTCTGACACTGTGTGATAGAATCCTTTTTTGATTGAAATGGATCTTTAAAGGCCATCTTGGATGAAAATTTAGAATGAAAACATTTCTGAGTTTTGAGGAAGTCCAGATCCCTGTTTATCAGACCTACTTTACAGACAGGTCTAGTTTCCAGAACTGTTAATAAATTAGTTTCTTTAATATAGGTCTTAACTACTGGAGAGAGTTCAAGAGAGGGCTACCAGGGTGATAAAAGGACTGCAACATCTCTCTTACAAGGAAAGACTGAAAGACCTGGAGAAGAGAAGGTTGAGAGGGGACTTAATGTCAACAAATATCTGAAGAGGGGCTGTCATGAGGGTGGAGCCAGACTCTTTTCAGGGATACCCAGTGACAGGATGAGGGGCAATGTATGCAAACTCAACCTCAGGAAATTCCATCTAAAGGTGAAAAATAAACTTCTTTTACTGTGCGAGTGACTGAGCACTGGAAGAAGCTGTCCAGAGAGGTTGTGGAGTCTCCTTCTCTAGACATCTTCAAAACCCACTGGAATGTATTCCTCTGTGACCTTCTCTAAGTGGTCCTGCTTTGCAGGTGGGTTCACACTGATGGTCTTTTCCATCCAGTAGCAGTCTATGATTCCTATGCCGACTTCATTCTTCACTGACCTGTTAGATATAAAGCGGTGCTTTACAGATTGATCAAAATGATCAGCCTGTAATGTTGTCGCTAAATGTATCTGTGTAGTAAGGCTGTACCATGACTGGAGTGAATGTCAGTTTGTGTTGTGCAGCACCAGATTTAAAAGTGAGTGTGAGGTTTGCTGCTTTGCTGGTTTTGTGTGTTTGTTTGTTTTTCCTATCTGTTACAAATTGCTCAATTGTCTAATTTTGTAATTTTATGCTCATGATCAGTAAATTGGTTTAATTTTCTCACTAGAAGGGAAGTTATGGCAGGAGAGGGTGTGTATTCTTTGTTGCTTTTTCTCTTGTCCTTTTAAAAACATATCTGAGAGTTTGTGGCACATTTTTGGTGGAGGGTACCATGAATAGCTTCACCATGAGTCCAGGATTCTGACAGGACTTTATCTCCTAGTTTGTGGCCACCTCTGAGACAAGGTCACCCAAACTGCAAAAGGCAGTGCAATTTTCTGAGCAGGCTTTCTGCAGCCACTGCATTCTTTGCTTTCAATGATGGGCACTCCATTGGGATCATTTCAGTGATGATCCAGCTTCTCAAGGTCTTGCTTTCCTTTGATCTCCCTGTATGTTATGGAGAGGATAAACCTCTCAAACTCTTACTTTTTCTGAAAGGAATGCTAACTTCTCTTGCAAGATATATGTTTTCCTTTAATCTCAAATGGTTATTCTTTTTTGACTTATTTTGTGGTATATATATGTTGAAAGTCACTGTGGGTGATTCTCCATGCAGCAGCCAGGCTATGAGGCAGAAATTGGCATCAGTGAGACTAGGACATGGGTCTTGTTTCCAATGCTGCTTACACTTTGCTTGGTGAATTCAGGTGAGAGACTTCTCACTGACATCTCACTTAAAAAACTGAGTGGAGAGGATTTCCATCACTGCAAATCCTTCTGGAATGCAGAGACGGAAATCCTGGGTAACAGATTTTATTTGGGCATTTGGTTATGGCTGGAAAGACAGCATTGGGGTGTACCCATGTCATGTCTCAAAGAGTGTGGAATGAAGGGAAAGCACCATGATCCTCTGCATGTGGGATCCCTGTGGATGATGGGGGGTTTCTGGAGACCCTTTGGTGTCTCCACACTGCCTCTTCTGCAGCCCAAATTGGGGAAATGGACTTGCAGGAAGGTGGGTCCCCACAGCACCCCTTACAGTGAGCATGACTTCATCAAGGCCATCACAACTGGCTGTTCCAAATTGCTGTGGGATGTTACCTCACCTGAAGGTTCTAATTCCTAGGAAAGGTTCTAATTCCTTTTTTTTTTTTTTTTTTTTTTTTTTTTCCTAAAAAAAAAAGAGGTGGTAAATATTTTCTTTAAGTGCCTCACTTTTGTTAAGTGGTAGAAAACCAACTCTGTTCTGATTCAAAGCTTTGCTGAGTTTTGTGGACTTTCTCCTCAAAGGAAAGGGTGTGTTTGGGTTGGGTTTCGTTTAATTCCTTTCCCAAACTGAAAATGACTGTAAGAATCAAGTTCTACTATTTGTGAAGTAGTTTCACAGTGAAAATAGCTAGTCAGCACTGATTAATAGCGTTGAGTCAGGTGCTTGAGTTTGTCTGCAGTAGAAACAATACCTACCATTGTGTGGCTTTAGACTGAGCCCAGATTGAGAGGTCTTCACAAACTGTTATTTTGATCGTCCTCTCTGAAATCAGTGGATGGACCATTTGTGTGATAGCTGATGAAGAAACTGAGAAAGACGTGTGAAAGAGGTAGTTCACAGCTCATGCTGCTATCAGGACAGGGAACCAAAGCTGTACTGTGACTAAACACTTCTGCCTACAGACAATGCCCTGCTTTCTCCAGTACATCCCAGGTGAGTAATGGTGGTTCCCAGCCCAGCAGTTCCTGTATTTCAGATTTTAGTGTCCTTGTCCAGTTCCCCATCCTCCCCCCCCCCTTTTTTTTTTTCTTTCTCCTGGAAATCCTCAATGTCTGAATCATAGAGTGCTTTGGGTTGGAAGACACCTTAAAGACTCTAACCCCCCTGACATAGTGAAAGGAATCTTTCACTAGACCAGGTTATTCAAATCCCCACTCAACCTGGTCTAGTGACCCCATTGCAGCCAAACCACATTCATACCTTCTCGTTGGGAGCACCTATTGTCAAAAAAGTTGGCTTGGGTTTTTTGTTTGTTTGTTTTTTTTTTGTTTTTGTTTTTTTTTTTTTTTAACAGTCTAGACAATGCTGGTGTCAGGACAAGAAACAAGCACTTAGCTGCTTGCCATGGTATACGCCATTGAGAAAAAGCTCTTGGCTTTATTCTCTGATTCCAGAGGTATTGCAGCAATGATTATCCTACATTAATTTATTTTTTTTAAATTATATGGGCTGCTTTGGTTTTGAAAACTTACACATTTTTTCCCTCTATCAAATTGCTTCCTGGTGATGGAAATGTCTCAGATTTTTACACCCCTCGCCTCCCCCTTCCCCCCCCCCCCCCCCCTCCTCTACCTTTCCTGTGTACCCNNNNTACTGCATCTACTTTCCTTGCGTACCCCTGAGGTAATTAGTGTAGGTTAAAATTTACATAACTGACTTTGGGGTTTTGCAAATAGGAAAGATGGAAATTTATTCAAGGTGGTGAATAATTCATTTTAAAGCAAGTTTCCTCCTTTTTATTTTTTTTTTCTTCCCTTTTCTTAATCATGTAGAAGATGTATTACAGACTCATAGAGGTTTTCTGAATAGGACCCTAAGCATTGAATTTTTGATATATTTTATTTCTTAGTGTAGGTAAAGAAATATTAACCATGACTCATTGCGCTTTTCCTGTTCAATAAGATTTGAATAAACTTAACAAATTTATTAGGTAGGTGACAGAGCTTTTTAAAAATTACCATGACACACTGTGACAAATATTTCACTGGGATCCAGAAGCAATAGTTTTAAATCATATTCCCAATGCCACTTCAGAGGCAAAGAGATGGCAAACCAGCACAGTTCATGTGCAGAACGCCCAATTTGTATTTTCTTTTGAATATTCATTACTTAATTAAAATTAGGAAGATTAAAAAAAGGGGATTGGACAGCTATGGGGAGTGTGGTATTATAATCAATTTAAAACAAACACACAAACAAACATCCCTGCCCCCAAAAAACCCCAAACTTCAAGCTTCTTTACTTTTGGCTCAGTGTAAGCCTGGAGTGGTAGCGTCTGAAGGTTACCATATTATGGCTACCTGATATTTTACATGAAGTGAGTTCTTTTGTTCATTTCATCTCTTAATCTGAGTGGCCACCTTAAAAACTACCACTACTTGGTGATCTCTGGAGATTCCTTCCAACCTCTAAGGTTCTGTGAATTCTGTGTATGTCCAGTGTAACAATAAGGGCTATGGGGATGTGCCATGCGCAAATATACATTGTACTGATCAGTCTAGTGAAACGTGATTAGAACTCAGTTTCCCTTGGGAACAATGGGGTAAACATGGAAAAAAATACGTAGAACAAAGTGGTGGGAAAAAGTAATGGGATAAAGTAATGGTAGCTGAAATTCCTTCTGCAAACCTTCAACCACAAGCCCAAAGGCAAACCTTTGGAAAACTATATCACGGCCTTTATTTCCATGTTCTTTTTGACCATTTGGAAGTAAATTGTAAGTACTTTTTTTTTTCCTCCCCCTTTTTTTTTTTTTTCTGGTCTTTTTGGCATATGGGACTCAAAGCACCACAAGGAAGACTCCCACCATACAAAACAGAAGCTGCAAGCCAGGATTCGTGAACTCCTTCAACGGTATGTGAGATAAGGGTTACTTTGTACTTCTATCTAATGTGCTTTTTCCTCCCGAAGGTCTTTCTTTCAGTGCCTTACAGACACCAATGAATGGAACCTCTCCTAAACAAAGGACCTCAGGCCTAGAAAAATGAAGCCACTGCTTTTGAAAGAGGCCTCTGTTTTAGATACCTCCATTTTCAGATGCCCAGCTTGGGTTGTAATTTTTAAGTGCTACACACAATGCACTTCAAAAGGTGACCAAATGGCTTCTCCCAGCACCCTTCATCCCTGCCTCTGAACTACCCTTAGAGAGTGAAGGAAATATGAATTGGAGCAATGTCTTTCTGATTGAGTTACACATGACCTTCATAATAATTACATGCATCAAATTACCTGGAAGAAATAAATGGAGGAAATAAATAACCCTCGTGGATACAGCCAAGGAAGCTGTGTTCTGCTATGGCACCACATTGCTGAGCACAAAAGAGGAGCCCAACTTCACTGAATAAATTGTTCTCTCGAATCTAATACCCAGCAGAAAGAGTGAAGGGAGGAAAATTGTGCAACCCGAAAAGAGATCAAATGTGGTTATTTAAATGTTTGATGTTCAGTAATGAAAACTGTTTACCTTCATAATTGTGTATTAGCAGCTAATAAAGGCAATAGATACAGTAGTTTAAAAGTAATAACATCAACAACAAAGTGTATTTAATTTTAAATTGAATTGCAAGCAAATGGGTGTCCTAATGAACCCCTGTGTCAATGCAGCTCTAACCAAATTAAGTGAAATAATTTCCATCACGAGAAACTGAATAAGTGCAAAGTTCCAAACAGACCATTCTTCTCGAGGAGAGAAGTTAACTTCTCAGACATTTTAGCTCTTCAAATTTGCTAGAGCCGTTCAAGAGCCATCTTCTGCTACTTTCACTTAGAACAAGGTGAACCCAACGTGACTTGACTGCGGCTCAAGGATAAAACTTCAAATGTTGTTGATTTTTTTTTGTATTTGTTATTGCTGGAATCTTGCTCTTAGCTCCCACTGGTCCTGGCCTGGGCAAGATTCCCACGTATGTCACTGGAATTATCATCTATGCAGCCCTTCTGATTGATTCAGCTATTCCCTGGGCATTTACATGATGCAGTCCTACTGGTAGAGGAATCTGGGAAACAGTTTAGATATAAATTAGTAGGAACTTTATTAAGGTGAATGTGTGTATATATATATATGTTTCTTAAAAAAACCAACAAAACCAAAACCCAAACCCAAAACAAACCAACCAGCCAAAAAAATTCCAAACCACAAAAAACCCCCATAACATAATCAGCAAAAGAAGAAAAAACCCCAAAGCATAAAAAAACACCCCAAACTCCCCTAAGTGTTAAAAAAACCCCACAAAATAACCAACAAAACAAATGAATAAAACCCCCAAAGCATTTTTAAAACCCCACAAAATAATCAACAAAAGAATAAAACCCCTCAAAGCATTAAAAAACCCCCAAAGCATTAAATAAAACCCCACACCCCCCCAAGCATTAAAAAACCCCCACAAAATAATCAACAAAACAAAAGAATAAAACCCCCCAAAGCATAAAAAAAATCCCAAAGCATTAAAAAAACCCCAAAACCCCCCAAGCATTAAAAAATCCCACTAAATAATCAACAAAACAAAATAATAAACTCCCTCAAAGCATTAAAAAAACTCCCAAAGCAT
>VWZI01007278.1:242406-278943 GCA_013396835.1 Psilopogon haemacephalus
GGAAGTTGGCGGGAAGGGAACTGATCCTATCTCAGGGGTCGTGAGGAAGTTGGCGGGAAGGGAACTGATCCTATCTCAGGGGTCGTGTGGAAGTTGGCGGGAAGGGAACTGATCCTATCTCAGGGGTCGTGAGGAAGTTGGCGGGAAGGGAACTGAGTCACTGAGGCCTTGCAGGCCCTGCCTGAGGGGGCGGTTTCGGCCTACCCTCAAGCCGGCTGAGGGTGGAAGGGGTGGAGGATTCTAGAAGGTCAGTTTGGCCATGGTGGACTTTATACTATTTCTACCCAATTGTCTTGGGTGTAGGTGCTCTTGTGAATAGAGTTTCCTCTCTAAACTTCCAATGTGGGGAGTGTCCTCATTCTTACTCCTGGAAAGGAGTAAGAGTCACTTTCTGTCCTCCAGTACCAGGTAAGGTCATGGCCCAAACTGGGACACCAATCAGCTTAGCACCCACCCCGCAGGTACTTATGCACTTTGATCAGATCTGCTCTTAGTCTGCTCTTCTCCAGACTAAACAGCCCAAATAAAAGTGAGGAGCCCCCATATAAAATTGAAATCACCCAGACTGGCTCAGATGGTTTGGAAGTAAGATAAAGCTACGCTTGACAGCAAGTTAAATTTACAAGCATGTAAAGGCAAAATATCTTTACGTGCATTTGCAATTATATACAATTTAGAGATAATACAGATACCCAGTCCACCTTCCTGGACAGAGAAAGCCCAGAAGGGGCCAATGCCAGCTTCTTTTCCCCGCCCCAGATGGAAAAAACCAGCAAGGCCTGATGTGTTACCAGTTCAGCCAAGGTTAGTATTCAGCCATGCACAGATGAGCAGTGGAGGAGGTGGAAAAGAGAAGGCAAAGGGAACAGAGAGTGAGAAATCATTTGTACGTTGCCATTTTATCCCTCTTAGCAAACCACTGCACGATAGAGACTTTATCATTATTATTCTTTTATAACCAATGCTCTAATTTATTTACATTCTGCAATGAACTTTCAGCAAAGTCCTGATTTCTCTTACTGGAATTTTCCAACACGCCTTGAACTACTACACAAGGTTTAAGTAGAAACTTATTGGTAGGAACATGCCAGGAATTTGCAGATGGGGACATCAGTTTCAGAAGGGGATTTGTGTGTGAGAGTCTGGGATGTTTAACACTTTCAGAATCTCTCTCATTTTCTTGGTAGGGAACTCTGTTACTCTTACAAATGTGCAGATTTGCTTTATCACTCTCCATACAAAGGAGGAAATAAGGATGGAAGGTGCTGGGGTTGATTTTCCAAAAGCCAATAAGAAAGCACTGAAGGAATGTTTCACAGGTGCAGTTCAGGGAAATGGTTTTGACTTTTGATTCTTCAGTTATTGGTTTGGTTTGGTTTGGGGTTTTGGTTGCTTGCTTTGTTTTGTGGGTCTTTTTGTTTGGTTGTTGGTTTGTTTCATGGGATGTTTTTGTTTGTTTTTTTTTTTAATTTGCTGGTTTGGAGTTTTTTGTTTGGTTGGTTTAGGTTTTTTTTTTTAGTTGGTTTGTTTGTTTATGTTTTAATTTGTTAATTGTTTGCCTGTTTAAATAAAATTTTAGCATTTTCTTTCGTAGTTAAAAACTTCACCCTAAGAGAACCTGTCCTCTGCTGTGGTGGGTGAGGAACTTCCCTCCCAAGCTATTGGAATTCACCATACCAGCTCAGACAGCAACCAATGAGTGATATAGTCTTCATCATCATTTACTTTTGACAACCAATGATCTAATTTCTCTCATTAAAATACTCCAATTAGCCTCAAACCAACACATCTGCCTGTGTTGTAGGTGCCTGTGATAATTCTGGATTTCAACTGTGCCCCATGGAGTAATTTCTTCTTGCTTCTCTGAAACTTCTTCACCTTCAGGGTGTCACTTGGCTGTCCTTCAGCCATGAACAGCCTACTTGGTCTGCAGCTCCTAAGAGTCACCAAGTCATTCTGTATTCTCTGCTGCTTGCCCCAGCTCCACCTGCAAGTGTGACTGGAGCATTACCAAGCAGAAGCCTTGCTAAAACCCAGCCCTTGGTAGTAACTCTAAATATCAAGCAATGCCACTTCTAGAAGTATAAAAACATGGCATTAATTTCTGAGAGACATCTCTGAGAAGAGACTGAGCTGAAAAGTAAGATCACTGAACAGAATTAATTCTTTTCTAGCTCAAACCAGGACAGGTGTATTCAAGGAAAACAGCAAACTGTGATGCATTTCCAATTTCCAAGGCTTTTTGTGTTTGCATTGTAGTTAACTTCTTTCCAGTTCTTCTTCCATCTCTAAGTGCTGCAGAGTGGGAAGTCAGACACTGAAAGCAGAGGAGAATGGATGTGAAGTAGATGTGAGAGCCTGCTTTGGTAGCTTTGCAAATGTGAATACTGAGTTAAATGGAACAGCTCGTGGGAAGGTGAGGTTCTCCATGAGATCTTTTTGCCCTGATGTGAACTGCTGAATGCCTAGATGAATTGCATGGTATTATTATTTCCCTCCTCCCCCTCCCCTCTCCCCCATTTTTTTTTTTCTCCTTTTCATAGTTTAAGAGGATAGAGTTTAGCAGGTTTCAAAACATGGTTTCCAGCAGAAGTAACCATATGCTTAAAGAGAATGTCTAAAGCTATTAACGATGAATCATTTGGGCATGGCAAGAGTTCTTCAAAACAGTTTGTCAGTGCTGGCCAAGCAAAGTCTTTCAGCAGGAGATGAGACAGCTATGCCACCATGCAAATGAGACAGGCTTGAAATATGATGAATCTTCTATCTCCTTTTCCTACTCGACTGACACTCGCTTTGAGGAAGGTTGTAAATGCAAGAGAGATTGTGGTATAATTCCTCAGACTGGCGTTTCTGCCCCCCAGTCACTATTCGATTATCTTCCAAATTGCTGTGTTTCAGGGAGATAAAGATTTTTTATGGCTTGCTGACTTGAAACAACCAGAAGAGCCAGAAAAGAGATGGCTAACCGGCCATGCATAGTAATTCCATTGGTAAATGACAAAATCTTTGTTTGTATGACATTTCCAAAATTACTACAGAAGATGAATCTGGAATACAAAATGTCACATTTGGCATGCAAAACTATCACAATATATTTCAGTATAAAATTCATAGAGGCGTTTAATTTAGAATGTGTTTAATAACGAAGCCTGCCTGCATCAGTAATCCTGCCTTGAGGTTTAAAAAGATTGTCTTATTTATTCACATAATGTTAATTTTTTTTTTTTTTTTCATATATGATTCGGAAACTGAAAATATTAAGGTTAAATCTTCATTGTTAATTAAGATTTTCTAATTAAGCAAAAAAATAATTGTCATTCAGATTAGTCGTTAAGTACGGTTTGTGTTGGGAAACAAAAGAAGTTTAACAAATTCAACTGTTTATTTAACTGCTTAATTTAATTCCAGAAGCTTTCTATCTATATGGAAATATGCTATCTCTTCCAAAATAAATCCAAGACAGGATTAGAGAAGAGATTATTAGCTACTGTAGGCTTAAACTGTGAGAATCCTAAACCTAGTAGCCAAGGTAGCCATTTGATTCTGAAGTGTGGCATGGGTTCTTGGCTCATATTGCATGGAGGACCTTTAATTGGTGTTTAAACAATGGAAGAAATTGATTCATTGGGGGGAAGAAAAAAATAATTGCTGATTTTGACACAGTAAATAATTATTGCAGAAGCAATTTTGTCTGTTGAAGTTAACACTGAAGTGAAATTTGGACTCTGAAAGGTCCACTGGTGTGGTGAGATGGACTCTATGCCTTCACTGAGAGAAGATGTGTGAGGATCCTACCACTGTGCTTGCTCCCCTCTGACAACCTCCATGCTGTGAGCTGAGCACACAAGGAAAGCACCAGAAAGGCATTTCTGATAGGCAGTGCAGCATTTTTTCCGCACTAAATGTTCTGTAACTCAGACAACATTTTGTCAACAGCAAGCAGCAGATGTTTCCTTTTGTCTGGACTTGGAATAAAGGTGCCTGTAGGGAGTTTTTATTAAACTCTACACGTGTTGCACTTTGATTACTATATTTAAGAGAATCTGATTATGTGATAATCAGAAGGTGAAAGGATAGCCTGCATATTACCCAGCACCAACAGCTTTGGCAAGGATAGTAATTAGTATCAAAACATGGCCTGCCCTGTCTTTCACTCAGTGCCTGAAGCCTGCTCATCACGTCACGTCACAACACATATTGTGCCTGTCTTGCAAAGCACTCCCTATTTTTGATGGTGTTGTTTTCCAGTTGATGTTACCTTATTATTGCAGACTAATGACTTCTGGTGTCATGCTTCCAACAGCGCTCCACCTTCTCCCCAGGGGAGCTGAACATTTTATTAGGAGTATTTTTGTGGGGGCTGTTTATTTATTTATTCTAAACTGTCATCTTTCTGACTTTTGACCTGCCTAACTGGAGGTCCTCAGTTAGCAATAGGTAATTGCAGGTTGAACAAGAAGGCTGTTGTCTGCTTTGCAGTAGTTCTTTTCTTGCAGAAATTTGTTCTTGCTAATCTTGTGGTTAAAGTCGGCTCAAGCCAGGTTAGTAATTCAGAGCCTTCTGCCTAGGTTGACTGCTCCAAGACACTTCAGCCAATAGAAATTCACGTCAAGTGCCTCAGGGGAGTCAAAGATAAGGTTCCTAAAGGCCGCTACACCCTGAAAGTTTCTGTTCTCAGCCGCTTAGGTGGTGGCTTACTACAGTGTCCCCAGCTGGAGGAGCAGCCTCAGGCCAGGACAACGCTGCCCGTTAGTCACGACGGAAACTTCTACAGCATTGAAATCTACTTTGGACAAAGCATCCAGACAGTAAGCAAGACTTCTTAAATATGCTATCTTTGCTTTGGAAGTTGAAACACATCCGCTCTTTCTCCTTCAGGCTTATATATTTAATGCATGTTCATAATTTATTTAATAATTTAAGGTGCAATTTAGGAAGGTGCAATTTAATTTTTTTTTTTTTTTACCCCCCTAGGTTAACCCTCATTGCTCACTTGAAAAGTGCCAAATACACACTACATCATATAGTGTTGTCAGCTAATTTTAAATTTTACTTTTATTCTCCCTTATCTATGCAGCTTGTCAGCTATGTAATTTGATTTCTGTAAAGTAGCTTTAGAATAATAAATGAACGAGTGGGTGTATATAAACACATGAATGCCCAAATCCTTCTGTGAGTTTTTTAGCTCCATTGACCCCCATTTGCCAAAAAAGCAGCATTTGGATTATTTTGGAAGGAGCCCAAACACTTGAGGCTCTATTCTGTCTTCTACGACTGAGGCACACATATTTTCCTGCCTAAGCATGCTGTGCATGGCAGGATTGTTGTGTGTCAGTTGCTCACTGTTGTAGCTAATGCCTACTGCTCGTTGAAATGTTGGTCTCAGATAAACTCTCTGGCAGAGGAAAGCTTCTTTACAGCTTGAAAAACAATCCTCATCTGTCTGTGTGGCAGGGGTTTTTTTTGGAAGTTATGAGGCATTGGTAGAATGAGAACGGCAGTTTTTCCTGTTTTCAGTTATTGATGGAAAGGAAGATTTTCTTCTCTGCTCATTGTATTGTGCAAAGCATTGTGCAGATACAGAACTGACAGGCAGTCCCTATGCCACAGAGCTTTCAGATAGAGCAATATTTACGTGTGGCACTAATGCTTCCAGTTACCTGCAGATTGGTCATTTCGGCTGTTGAGCTTGTGATATAGAAAGTATTGCCAAGTCATATTTTCTGCATCTTAATTTGTTTATTATCTGTAATGGATAATGAACAATGTCTGTAAACAGAGCTTATATGTACACAAAAACTTTGAGCATGCCTGCCACATACACGTATATGTCAGAGAAATAATTATTCTTGAGCTCCTCCCTAGGCAGGATGTATGCATCCTGTTTACTGCCTCAAAGACAAACTACTGTCTTCCCAGGCTCTATTGAAAGACTATGGGCAGTGTGTCTGAATGACTACAGCAGTGCCTTGCCTCTTATTTTCAGCATTGTTTCTCCTGGAACTTCCCTGATCCTAAGTGAGGAATGTCCCCTGTGTCAAACTGCATATCCGTGTTCTCACTACTCAGTAAGAGCTAGTTCAGATCCACTCATCTTCTGTCCAGCTGTTCTCAACAGAAAGGGACTCCTGACCTGAATTTGTGAGGAGTATATGGAAAGTCCATGTGCTTGACTTTCTGTTAGTCTCTACTGGTTGTACTTAGTAACCTTAGCGGTGGCTATTATGCTTCACCCAAAGGTCTGAGGGCAATGCCTGGTAGTTTTACCCTTTTCTGGAGTTTGCTTCAAAGTCCTGCTTGATTCTCACAGAACGTGAGGAAAAACTTCTTTCCTGTGAGGGTGCCAGAGCACTGGAACAGGCTGCCTGCAGAGAGTGTAGATTCTTTTACTATGGACAGATTCCAAACACACCTGGACATGGTCCTGTGCAACTTGCTCTGAGTGACCTTGCTTTAGCAGAGGGAGATGGACTTGATGATCTCCAGAGGGTCCCTTCCAATCCCTACCATGCCGGGATTCTGTGAGGGCATTTACTTAGAATCTTCACCTAACTTCATTTTCAGTTTAGTGAACCAGGGTGCAAGTGACAGGCAACTTCCCTTAAAATTCAGGACCAGGAGGAGAAGCTGAATTAAATGACCTGATGATTTCCTGTCTTCATTACTGAATAACAGACAGCAGAACTTAATGTTATAATTTTGAAGACCATACTCCACCAGCTCATTTTGAAGATGAATATGTTGTACCCTGAATTGTTTTACTAATTTGGTATTGTCCCATAACCTGAAGGCGTGTTTCAAAATAAACCCTTAGGATCCACGCTGAGGCAAATTTTAGGCTTCAGATCATTAGCATTTACTGCAAAACTTAGCTTAAGTTCTCAGGTCCTTGTGGTGAGTGTCTGGGTTTGAACACAATTTTATGTACAGCGCTGCTGCCTTGGAATATATTACAGGGGGGAAAACACAAGTGCTCAGAAATGAAGAATAAGCTTTTGTTTTCATTGACCAGAATAATGATGGGAGTTCAGTGTAAACATGGTGAAAATGAAGACATGCATGCTTGATATTGAAGGAAAGCACAGTTTTAACTAATGCATTAAAGAAATTGTTCCAGAACGCTACATCCTTCCAAAAATAATAACCCTGTCATGTCGGCAAAGTTGGTGTCAGCATGGGTTACCTGCTGCGTACAGAAAGTGCTGGTCATGTAAGTTAGATCTGCCTCAGGGCTTGTCTGACTTGCGCACCCGACCTTTCAAAAATGTTTTTTTGTTCATTAATCAATGTTCTCTGCTCCGGCTTCCCTTTTTCCCCCCTCCTTCACTGTCCTCCTTTTTAGTTCGTCAACCTACCTCCCCCAATAACCTCTGACTACGTATTAGACGCAGGCTCTTAATAGCTCCAGCTGAATTTTATTTGGCTTTCAGTAAGACTAGACAGTCACATGAGCCAATTTTTTTCCCCCTTAAATAATGCTGAGCAGAACATGTAGGAATACTTTGGATCGTGATAAAATTAAATTGCTGTTTCAAACAATTATTTGCAATTTTAAGAACAGCGATGGGTGGAAGTTGAGGCAGAGGGAGTTTCATGTAAACACAAGGAGGAAATGTTTTCCTGTGAGGATGCCAGGACACTGGAAAAGGCTTCCCAGGGGGCTGTGGAGTCTCCCACTCTGGAGATATTAAAAACCTGCCTGGATGTGTTCATGTGTGATCTGTTATAGGTGATCCTACTCTGGTGGGGGGGCTGGACTGGATGATCTTTGGAGGTCCCTTCCAGCCCCTGGTAGTCTGTTATTCTGTGATTCTGTGTGATTCTGTGAACTAGCAGCATAATCTGAAAGGGTCTTGGTTTAGATCCAGTGTTTTCACTTATTTAGTTTGTACAAGGGGACATGTCTTGGTTTTCTTAAAAGCCCATAGGCTGAAATGGCTATATTCTACCCCTTATTTCATACCATAACTCCTGCATCAAAAAAAATCTCTAGGTGCCATGCAGCAAAGTCCAAGAGGCAAATCACTCTTCATCATGGCATCCCTCAGTATAGTCTGTCACTCAGCATCAGGAAACAGTTTTTCCTCTCATCCAGTGACATGGAACAGGACTTTTCAGGTGCCACAGAGTTCATTCTTGTGTACTGTGAGCTATGTGCTCTCTTCAATAGAAATTGGAATAGATGAACAATTTACAATGTCCTGGGACAAACTGCCCATCCCCTTGGGATTTTCTCTAGTCTCTGGAGGACTTTCTTTATGGTTATACCAATTAACCCTTAATTTCTCTTAACCTATAGCAATAGGCACAAACTAGAATACAGGAAGTTCCATTTGAACATGAGGAAGAACTCATTTCCTATGAGGATGACAGATCACTGGACCAGGCTTCTCTGAGAGGTGGTGGAGTCTCCTCTGGGGAGATTCCAAATCCATCTGGTTGCAATCCTGGGCAGTCTGCTTTGGGTGACCCTGCTCTAGCAGGGTGGTTGGATTAGATTATCTCCATAGGTACCTTCCAACCACTATGATGCTGAGATTCTGTTTTTATCAACATAATTTTGTCATTGCAATCTCGTGGTGGCTAAGATCCTACTATATATGAGATCGAAGCAGTCAATAAACAAAAGAATAAAACATTTTCAATAGCAATTTCAATTATCAGGACCAAACTAATTTTTTTTTTGTACATGACAAACTTCACCTATTAAAAGAAGGAACCTTTAGGGAAATGTGACTGTTTCAAGTATTAGAAATAAATTACAAACACTCAGGGAATGCTTTTCCAGAAAATAAAAAAAATTACCATTAGAAAGAAAGTTTTTGTTCAGAAGGTGAAGTTCAGATATGAAATATTCAGCTTTTGAAAAGATCACTAGAAGCCAGTGAGAGCACAAGTGGCATTTAAAAACCATCTATTCAGTTACCTGGGATGTCAGCCCAGCACTGCTGAGGAGAAGCAAAGAAAATCACATCAGCGTTTGGCTCCTCAAGATGATTTTTATTCCTTGGTCCCACTTAGGATGCTTTTCAATTCTAGTCCCACTGCACCTGTTGGACATTGGTCATTGTTTGGTGCCAGCCTCCCAAAATGAACACTTCAGCAAAGAAAGCTATGTGAGCTCCAGGAGTATGCGAGCACTGGTGCCTACGTATTTAGTCTCCATCATACCTGGAACTTGTGATAGCACTGATTCAGTTCATATGTATATAAAGCCACCATGGCTGGCAGAACTGTTCACAGATCTCTAGATTTTTAAAGAGTATATAAACCAGTTCATATTTATGCGTCAGCGTGGCAAGATACGAGTAATATCATAACAGTAGCTGGGTACCATTTTGTTTTACTTCAAGGGGAATTCAATATGAATAAAACAGCAACTTTTCAAATATGACATTTAATCCACGCATGTAAATCATACCAGGGGAATCTATTATTCATTATTAAAAGGGCACCATATTTTTATTACACTGAAAATGAAACACAAATGCTGTAAAAAATTTAGTGCCTTTTCCTGAAGTTTCAGGACACTCATCATGTAGTCATCTAGCAGGGGCTGACACTCATTGTAAAATATAGCTACAAAATTAATACGTTTGAATTCTTTTGCTTGGTAAGAAGAGGATGTTCTGTTTCGCCAAATGAAGTGGATTGATTTTTAGTTAAGGTTTCCTAAATACTGAAGATGGCAAAGCACTTTGGTACTGTTCCCATTCGGAGTTAGACACATAACAAATAAAGTTCCTATCTTTGGTATTAGTCATTTCCAGCGTTTTCTCCCCCGAAGTGCATTTTGAAAACTACATATATCAGAAACTGATTAACATGACCTAAGGTATTAATTCTTAAAAATATGATGAAACAAACACTTTCAAGGACTTTATTTTCTGTATGTCAGCAGCTAAGGACTGTGATGCTTTTAGTAATTACAAAACAAGGTATCATTAGGAAAAGTAGAGCACAAACTTCCCCCTCTCCCCCCCACCCCCCATTTTATTCTTGAGCAAAATGCTGGCACAGATGAACGTTTAGCTCTAGGACACTTTACAGAACATAACATAAGAGTTTGATACACTATGAAAAAAGATAGGAAGTAATAATGCTCAGCAGTGCCAGAGGACTTTCAAAATGAGAGCCACTTAAATTTTCCCTGGATGCAATTATTTGTAGTTGGGATGATAAGGTGCTACGTGAACCTTTTGGTAAATGTAAGAACTAAGCTTAGACAGATGCTTTTATTTATTTGAAGGCTGCAGGTTTGCTTTTTCATTGTTTTTAATTTTTTTTTTTTCTTTCCACGCAGTAGGAGCAAATTTCTGTTTTGTTTATCTGACTGAGTTTGAGGTTCTGGACTTGGATTGCTATTTTACTAAATACCTTTTTGCAACAGCTCCTCCAAAATGCATGTTTTCAGAGCTATTCTGTTTTGGCTATGTGCTGCTGTGCCAAACAAGGTCCCTATTACTCTTCTGGGCTCATAGTTCCAAGACTTTCTTTTTGCTGTGGGCTCGGCAAAAATTGTCACGGGGATCCCCTTTGACCTGGTGCTATGTACAGATCCTGTTCCATCAATGAGCTGCAGCCAAGTGGTTTCACTGGAGACCTTTAGATAGACTTCCTCAATGTAGAAAGTTCTGTGTTCAGCACTGTGTGAAGATCTGAAGGGATTCATTAAGTCTGTTGAGCTGAAATTACGAAGTCACTGCATATTGGGAACTATTGCATTGACCAAAGACGGTATTGCACCTATTTTCCAAGGAAGGGCAGTGAAGCTGGTGAGAGGTCCAGAGCACAAGTCTTAAAAGAAGCAACTGAGAGACCTGGAGTTGTTTAGCCTGGAGAAAAGGAGATGCAGGAGAGATCTTATTACTCTCTACAACAAATTGAAAGGAGGATTTTTGCTCTGCTGGATAATGCACTGCTGGAAAAATGAGCCCAAAATGTGGTGGCCAACGGAGTTAAATCCAGCTGGCAGCTGGTCACAAGTGGTGTCCCCTAGGGCTCATGGTTGGGACCCCTTCTGTTTCACATCTTTATTGATGACCATGATGAAGACATGGACCATGTCAGCAGTAAGTTTGCAGATGACACCAAGTTGGGTGGCAGAGCTGATCATAATGAGGGTAGGGAGGCTTCACAGAAGGACTTGGATAGATTGGATCCATGGGCCAATATCAATGGCATAAACTTCAATAAGGCCAAGTGCCAGGTCCTTCACTTGGGCTACAATGAAGCTGGGGAAGGACCTAGAGACTAAATCTTGGACCTGGGGCTGTTTAATTTGAAAAAGAAGAGGCTGAAGGGAAAGTTCATCACTGTCTACAGCTACCTGAAAGGACATGGTGGTGAGGCTGGTGCTGGTCTCTTCTCACAGGTAAACAGTGATAGAACAGGAGGGAATGGTCTCAAGCTGTGACTGGGTAGGCTTAGACTGAACATTGTGAAACATTTTTTTCCCAGCAAGAGTGGTCAGGCATTGGAATGGGCTGCTCAGAGAGGTGGTTGAGTTCCCAACCCTGGGTGTGTTTAAAAGTCATTTGGATGTGGTGCTTGACGATATGGTTTAAGAGTGAACTTTGTAGAGTAGGATTTGATAGGTTGGATTTGATGATCCCGAGGGTCTTTTCAAACCAAAATATTTCTGTGATTCTGTGTGAGGTTGTAATAAGGTGGAGATTGGTCTCTACTCGAAAGTAACAAGTAATGTAATTTGAGGTTGTTCCCTCTTATTCTGTCAGGGAAAGTTTAGGTTAGATAGTAGGAATAATTTCACCATGGAAAGGATTGTAAAGGCCTGGAACACGCTGCCCAGGAAAGTGGTGGAGTCTCTAACCCTGGAGGAGCTTAAAAAACATGCAGATGTGGTACCGAGTGAGATGGTTTAGTGGTGACCTGGCAGTGTGTGGTTAATAACTGGACTTCATGATCTTAAAGGTCTCTTCCAACTGAAATGATTTTATGATTGTAACTTGTTCAGCATGATCCCACTTTTCTTGTTGGAGTTTTAGCATGTTTTCTAGCCACTGTGCTCCAGTGACATACGTTAAAAATTGGCAACATCTATGGACATGCTTTTATTTTGCAGCACTCCAGGGCCTATTCCCTATTGAGAGTACTGTGACTCTTGAAGATGTGGTTTAGTAGTGACTTGGAAGTCCTGAGTTAGACGTTGGACTGGATGATCTTAAAGGTCTCTTCCAACCAAAATGATTCTGTTCTAATGGGAAATTTAATCCATAGGAGAGTTTGGTGTGAGCCATAGATACAATAATTGTGCAGAAGTCATCATCAGGCCCTGTCTGTATCCTTAGCTCCAGGTAAACTCCCAACAAAAGACGACTATGAGAACAAAATAAATGCCTGCCTCAACAGAAAATGCTGTGAGTGGAAAAAAGGAACAATGCCATAACTCACTAGAGCTGACAGTCTGGAACTGCAGAAAGAGATTTGAGCCGTGCTTTGGTCCATATCTGCAAGCTGAGGGAGCCAACAAGCACCCTCAGAAGGCACTTTTCCCCTTTTTTTCTTAAAATATCTGCTTTTGAAGTATTTCACATTTCAAAAGAGTTATATGTGAACTCAGAATGAGCATTTCAGTTACAAATCTGCACTACAGAAATGGAAAAAGTATATCACAAAAAGCAATCCTGTTTAAACATGCAGAGCACACAAGTAAAAGGGGATTAGTTATCAGGAGTAAATCTTCCTGTTTCTCTGCTGGAGGGGTGATAGCTGAACTCCTGGAGAGAGGGCAGAACTTCACAAAGTCTGGACCATCCAGGAATTAGTGCAGGAGCCATCTGCATAGGCACAGCATTTCCAGTGAAGTGAGAGAGGCTGCATCTCTGGCTGGGCTGAAGCTTTAGGAGGAAAGGCATAATGTGCTGTAAGAACACAGAATTACAGAATCATGGAATAGTTTGAAGTGGAAGGAACCTTTAAAGTTCATCTAGTGCAAGATCATAGAATCATAGAATAGTTTAGGTTGGAAGGGACCTCAAAGATCATCCAGTTCCAACCCCCTGCCATAGGCAGGGACACCTCCCACTAGAACAGGTCTCTCACGGCCTCATCCAACCTGGCCTTTAATACCTCCAGGGAGGGAGCAGTCACAACCTCACTGGGCAACCTGTGCCAATGTTTCACCCTCACTGGAAAGAACTTCCTCCTAACATCTAGTTTAAATCTCCCCTCTGCCAGTTTAAACCCATTACTCCTTGTTCTATCCAAGACCTTGTAAATAGTCCCTCCTGTAGGCCCCCTTCAGATACTGGAAGGCTCCTATAAGGTCTCATGGAAGCCTTCATTTCTCCAGGCTACAGAGGCCCAAATCTTGTAGCCTGTCCTCATAGCAGAGCTGCTGCAGCCCTCTGAGCATCTTTGTGGCCCTCCTCTGGACTTGCTCCAACAGTTCCACATCCTTCTTGTGTTGGGGGCTCCAGAACTGCACACAGCACTCCCAGGTGGGTTCTCACAAGATGTTAGTACAAAGATGCTAGTGCAGAGGCTAGTGCAGAGCCCTGGACAACCTGACCTGGATTGTTTTCAGGGATGGGGTTTCTACCATCTCTCTGGGAAACCTGCACCAGTGTTTCACAAACCACAGTCTAAAACATTTCTTCCTTATAAAAGTGAAATCTAAATCCTCACTCTTTTACTTTGCAACCATCCCCCCTCATGCTGTTACAGCAGGCCCTGGTAAAGTGTCTGTCCATTTATCTTATAGGCCCCCTTTAAGACTGTAGACTGCAATAAGGTCTCCATCAGGCCTTCTTCAGGTTGAACAACCCCAATTCTTTCAGCCTTTTCCCATAGCAGAGATATTCCAGTCCTCTGATGATTTCTGTGGCATTTGTCTGGACCCTCTCCAACAGGTTCATATGCATTTGAGGCATGATGAGGAATCATAGCAGCATCAGGAAAGAGACCTGAAATAAAGCAGCAGATGAAGTAAAAGGACAAGAAAATCTGCTTATTCCTGCATCAGAGCTTTGGACAGGCAGAGCAGCACTGCTGTGTGACTCAGTTATCTGTGTTCCAGTTGAGCCACATCTTCATGAAACTTCTTGGCTCAGTGGTTTCTGAGCAACGTATGTGTGTCCTCTTGACACAAAAGAAAGCAGCTCCACTGTTTCATGTTGGTGGCCTACATTATTTCAGGAAACTCATGCTCTGACTGTGCTGGAATCTGTCTCAGGAATAAATGAGAAGGTAGTGTCAGGAGAAGGAATTGAGTTCCTGCCTTCCTCTTACATACACAATTTCTTTCCTTGCAAGATGAGGTCAGAATCTGCCCAGGCCAGTAGTATATCACCAGAAATGCTCTGGGAGGCTAGAGCTGGCTCTACCATACGTTACTACTCCCTGCTGGTCAAAGAACAGAAAAGAATTAGCAGCAGATGTGCCAGGACAATTAGCAACAGATGCAGAGGCTAAAGCTCACAGAATGCAAACATTATTCCCCTGTATTTGGGAAGATAAAAGGCCAGATTCTGGTTCTCTGGTGTAAGGTAGCCGTGCTGCATGCAATGCTGCTGGAGTTAACTACAGCCTGAGTTATCTCTCCTAGAGGAAACAGAGGCAGTGGGGAAGTGATTGGATTCAATGATCTTGAAGTTCTCTCCCAACCAGAATGACTCTGTGCTTCTGAGATTCATTGCTGCTCTGGTAGCATGGGAGAGGGCAGGAGGTGTTTCCATCAGGACAGTTGGTGCAGCTCAGGGAAGAGATGCTTTGGTACAGTCTGTCAGGAGAAATCCTGCTTATCCCCCCACCACTGGGAGATTGAGAGCAGGGAATAAATTCTCTGCTTACAGACATAACTCATTCACGATGTTAAACTCACGGGCTGCACCAAAGCTGCTTCTGTTCTACCTTCCCCTGCAATCAGGGAGGTTGGGTACTGGGTCATGGAGAAGCTGGCAATACCATCTCTTTAGGCTTACGGAATGATAGCATCTTTTTAGGCTTAAGGAGATCTGCAAGCTGCAGGGAGAGAAGTAAGGGAGCTTGACTCATGTCAGGTTTTAAAGGACTGCCCTCTTTTTCAGAAAATAGTTAAAAAAAAAAAAAAAAGCAACAAAAACCCACAAAGAAACAACTAAACCAACAACCTCCCCCCTCCAAAAAAAACCTCCAACCCAAAACCCCAAACCAACCAACCAAAAATAACACATGAAAGAAGTATATATATGGGGAAATGAATGATAGTGCACTGCATGGTGCTTTGATTTGTGTGTTGTTGTATCTATCCAAGTACCTGTTTGGAGACAGACAGCAATGGAAAGGTGAGAAAGTGAGTTTCCAGCTACTCCAGGACATTCTGATGACAGATAGGACTTTTGGAAAATCTTAATGACATGATATTTTATTTTTACCTCAGTTCACATTTCTATTCCCTCCCCTCTGGCCTTTTATAAATTTCGAGGTTACACAAACACTTCCCAAGAATGTCCTTCCCTCTGCCTATGTGCACATAAACAGGGAGGACTTGAAACTGAATTGTGACTGCCCCACATTATTTTGGTAATCGCAGCCTCCACTCCATCACTTTTCGTCTTACACAGTGAAGACATTTTTTGTTTGTTTGTTAATTAAATAATTTCATGGGAACTGCTGCCTATTTAAAAAGGTTTTCTACCCGTGTTTTACACCAGCAAGGCTCATTTGCCACAGGTTTCATAATCAGAAAGGGTGAGTTGTTCGTTTGCATGGAGTTTTGTAAGACTCTTCCATATAAGTAAACCTTGAGTTGTCTTTTTGTGTTCTTATTCACTTTAATATGTTTTTAGTTTTACTTTTTTGGTAGTCTATTTTTTGTGTTATGTGAATTAAGTATTGTGATTTTTGTCCTTTTTCCTCTAAATTGAAAATATTTAAGGGTGTAGAGGAGATAAGCAAAAGTTCATTTCTTCTCTGATGAGGTTTAAGCCCAAAAGTGAGTCTCAAATGCTCACACTGGATCTGTTTGTTGAAATAGTCAACTAGAATTAATTTTCTCTCTGGAGTAAATGATTTCTTTGCTAGAATTATGGTGGCATATGGAGAAGTAAGATATATTACAATAAAACTGATATAAAACTGTTGAGTTCAGAAATAGTGGCAAGAGATAATTTTAGTTTACTATGACTTAATTCAATTAAATGCAACACTGTTAACTGCAGACTAAGAAGAATTACTCTTGCCTGTGCTGAGACACACACACAAGCAGTATTTATTCTCTGCTGCATTTCTCTTGGCAGGAGAAATTACACCAGTAAAAAAGTAGGTGCTAGATGCTTTCATATCACTGTGAATGGCTACACACCTCACAGACCTTGCTGGAAATTTTACCTGAGCACAGAGAACAGTGACCATTAAACCCTAGGAAGCTGTATCTAGGTGGTATATCTTTGAACATCAGCAGTGCTGGTGTAAGCTTGTGGACTCACCAGACAGTCCCTCAAAAGAAGTTGCTGCCAGCAGGAAAAATAGAATTGTTTATTTAAAAATATTTTTTTCCTTCCAAACAAATGAGTTCCTCAGAACAAAGAGGTCAGTCTGAGCTGCCTCTTCCTTGTCTATCCCAGGGACTGTCCCAAGTTTATTTTGAGAGAGAGCAATTACTGATTGCCCTCTTCTAATTATCTGAGTTTAAGCTGATCCTTGCCCTGTGTTTGAGGCCAGATCTTAAATTCTGAATTCAGTTCTGGGGCCCTCACTACAAGAAGAAATTTGTGGTGCTGGGGTATGCCCACAGAAGGGCAACAAAGCTGGTGAGAAGTGTTCTGCAGCAAAAGTCTTGTGAGGAGCAGCTGAAGGAACTGAGGTTGTTTAGACTGGAGAAAAGGAGGCTGAGGGGAGACCTTCTCACTCTCTTCATCTACCTGAAAGAAGGTTATAGTGAGGTAAGAGTCTTGCCTCCCAAATAAAAAGTGATAGGGTAAGAGGGAATGGCCTCAGGTTGCACTAAGGGAGGTTTCGAGTGGACATTAGGAAAATTTTCTTCACTGAAAGGGTTGTCAAGCTCTGGAACAGGCTGCCCAGGAAAGTGCTGAAATCACTGTTCTTGGAGGGATTAAATGCTGTCTAGATGTGATGCTGAGGGACATGGTTTAATGCTGATATGGGGTTAAAGGTTGGACTTGATGATCTTAAAGGTTTCTTCCAACCAGCATGACTCCATGATCCCATAAGCATGACTATGATTCCACACAGACAGACAGGCACTAGAGGACCGTGGATTTCTATCAGAGCTATGTGCCACAATACCTTTGTGTACTGGATGCCTGCAGGTTGTGCTGGCCATGCCCCAGATCTCTGCTTTGGAGCTCACTGCTTCAGAGGAGGCTAATGAAGGACAGGTTACACAACCCTGAGTGCCCTCCCAGGGCTGACTGACCCTGGGGTTGTGGGACAGCTGTCTCAGGGTGATGGAGATGGATGTTCACTATGGTGGGGAGAAGACGCTTAGCATAGGGCTGTTGAGGGAACCTGCCTCCTTTTTGAAACTCTCCTCCTTTGGCCTGGCTGTCCCTTCTTGAACTGCAGTTGTCCTACATAAATCATGCTCCTGGTGGCCACCAGGATGGAAATGAAAGTCCTCAAGTGCCTGTGTGGATTCTTGGCAAATCAGCCAAGAATCACCCCCCCCCAAAACAGGCAGAGACCTGGCTGGGTTTTCTGTATGGATTCAACAGAAAGATATTTCTTTCTTGGTAGGAATGTTTTATTTGGCCATAAACATTGAGATGTGTGACACTGTTCTGACTAAGTCAGACACCCAGTGTCACCTAGAGTGAATCTTACAGACTTAGGCTTTATAACACACAAATGGGTGTAAAAAATTGCTTTTATCTTACGTGATTTGTCATTATGTGTTCAGATCATGGCGTGGCTTAAACTTGAAGCTCCTGTTACTGGTAGCAAAGGGATGCTTCCAGTTACAGAGTGAGCTCACAATCTAGGCCTAGGATGAGAGTCTGTAGCAAACAAAGAATAACTGTGAGCAGGATAAGACAAAATTGATTTGTAAGTCACAATTACCCTTACACCAACTACTTGACAGCTGGTTGTTTGTAGGCAGGTTGATAGAAGAGACCTTGGTTTGAGGCAATCCAAAGAACAAATCCAGGCTGGGCAGTGAGTGGCTGGAGAGCAGCCCTGGGGAGAGGGACTTGGGGGTGCTGGTGGACGAGAAGCTCAACATGAGCCAGCAGTGTGTGCTTGCAGCCCAGAGAGCCAACCAGATCCTGGGCTGCATCAGAAGTGTGGCCAGCAGGTCGAGGGAGGTGATTCTTCCCTTCTACTCCACCCTGGTGAGACCCCACCTGCAGTACTGTGTCCAGTTTTGGAGCCCCTATTACAAGAGGGATGTGGACATGCTGGAGCATGTCCAGAGGAGGGCCATGAGGATACTCAGACGGCTGCAGCACCTCTCCTATGAGAAGAGACTGAAAGAGTTGGGGCTGTTCAGTCTGGAGAAGAGAAGGCTCCAAGGTGACCTTCTTGTGGCCTTCCAGTATCTGAAGGGGGCCTACAAAAAAACTCAGAAGGAACTTTTTAGGCTGCCAGGTAGTGACAGAACTGGGGGGAATGGAGCAAAGCTGGAGGTGGGGAGATTCAGACTGGACATGAGGAGGAAGCTCTTCACCATGAGAGTGGTGAGAGCCTGGAATGGGTTGCCCAGGGAGGTGGTTGGGGCCACATCCCTGGAGGTGTTTGCAGCCAGGCTGGATGAGGCTGTGGGCAGCCTGAGGTAGGGTAGGGTGTCCCTGGGAATGGCAGGGGGGTTGGAACTAGATGATGTTTGTGGTCCCTTCCAAGCCTGACTGATTCTATGATTCTGAAGGGTAGGGTAAGTCTAGGGAATGAGGAAGACACCAAAAGCAATGCTGCGATATGCCAGCGGTTTCGGCTGCTCACGCTTTGGGATTGTTGGATAAGGCAGGTAATTGTCTTTGATCACAGCCTTGTAACCACCACCTTTAATTTTCAGCACACAGGTTAGTGTCTAGCGCCCAGCTAGCCAAATGAAATGTATGGCTTGATTAAGGATCTCTTTTGTCAGTAATTTGTGCCTAATGTTTTTAGCTTTCCCACGGGCTGTTACAGAAAATGGTAAATCTGGTTTAAATGAAACCTGATACTGTTAATGGTTTAATAGCAGCTGCCACAGGGTTATGGCATTTTTCAACAGATGCTTCTGTTTCATTTTAAGCCTACACTAAGTCTTGGAATATATTTACATAATTAATATAAAGTACACCTACATGATAATGACAATATTTATAGTTTTAAAAGATTTCCTTAAATTGCTTCCCCCTCCTTGCCATTATCTAATCACAATATATCATCTGAAACAGGAAGGGATATTATTAAAATAATAATTTATATTCACCTCTTTAAAAAAAGCCCCCTCCCCCCCCAAAAAAAAAAAAGAAAAAACAGGGGAAAAAAAAGGAAACCAGCACAATGCTGAGCATGTATCTTCTCCTAACAGAGCAGTTATTGGCATGGGTAAATCCCTTAGCTGCTTCAGGAAAAGAAAGAGGAAAAACCTTGGCTGACTGAGTTGTTCTTACTATTCTTGCCTACTGTTCAATAATCAAGAGTATAAAAATGGATGCTTCTATTTAAATACATCAACCAAGAAAGAGCTGCATTGAGGTGTGTACTTATGTGGGCTAGAGCACAGCCCTATAGGGAGCAGATGAGGGAGCTGGGGTGGTTTATCCTGGAGAAGAGGCAGATCAGGGAAGACCTTATCACTGTCTACAACTACCTGAAGGGAGATTGTAGCCAAGTGGGGGTTGGTATCTTCTGGTAGGGGAGCTGGACTGGATAGTCTTTGGTGGTCCCTACCAGCCCCTGATATTCTATGATTCTAGCTCAAAATCCTTTTTGACCCTATGTGGAGGTTCATATCCACTGCAAGAAGAGTGCAATGCTTTAATTTGAAGAAGGAAGGCTGTTGTGTACCAATATCATTCCAGAAATGGGTGGAGAAGAGTTTGAGTTAGTGAGGCTGGAGCCTGCAAGTGTTCTCACTGAGTGTTTGAATGAACTCTCCAAAGTAGCTCCAAGAAAAAGCAAGAGTGGTGAATCCCAGTTAACCCTCACAGGGATACCTGATTCTCAAGTCAGTTTGTTACTCTCTCTTAAAGTTTTCTAGTGGCAACATTTTTCCACTGCTGGTAAATAAAGACAGGAAAGAAACACTTTCAGAAAGCCAAGGTGGGGGGGGAGGGGAAGTACTAAATTAGCATAAAAAAAAGCGCAGCATTTTCTGTCGGAGTGGAAAATTGTTCAAATACACAATTTAGTGGAAAGAGAAGAGCTGTTAATTGTTTTAGCATGCAAAATTGGTTCAAAGGTATGAAGTCTATAAAGCTTTATATGATAAAAAGGAAAGCTGGTTTCCTTCTGATGTATATATAGCTAATAAATCTTCTCTTTTTCTCCTTTGCTAGGTTCTACCACCTAAAAATGCTGTGAAGCCAGGCATGGTCCTCCTCTTTGAACTCTTCCTTCTTCGTGGGACCTGCACTTGGATCGATCGAGAAGTGGGCTGGGGAGCTTTTCCCTTGTGTGACAACAATTTGAATGCTTTGGAGGGAAAATTTAAATGTCCTTTCCTCAGAGGCCACTACGACTCCAGAGTTGACCGATTCAAAAAAATTGAGAATTTTATTTCTGAGGACTTGGATCATTGGTTATGCAACCTCTACTTCCAGGTTTGTGTTTGGGAAAAAAAAAATAGGCCTGTAGGTGATAGGTTGGACTCAGAAGAAATTCTGCTTTCCTTCTGTCTGCCTTAAAATGTTGTGGTAGGGTTATATTTACCCCCAAATAAAATCACCAGACTAGCTCAGAAGGCTTGGAGGCAAGAGAAGCATTCACAGCAAGCTAAAATCTAAAAGCATATAATAGAATGCATAGGTAAAAAATATATTTACATATATTTACAATTTAGAAATAACACAGAAATTTCCCCTGGACAAAGCCCAGAAGGGGCCAACTGCCACCTTCTTCTTGCCCTAGAAAGAAAAATCAGGCTTCAACTGCTATCTACTCAGCCAAGGTTAGTGTAGCCATGCAAGATCAGCCAGCATGGGGGAGCAGAAGAGGAGGAGGCAGGAAGGAACAGAGAGCAAGGAACAGGTTGTACAACAGATTATATACTAGTCCAGCAAACAAAGTAGATTATGTAGATTTATCTACATCTTCATCTATAACCAATCCTCCATTCCATTTACAGGCTGGGGACAGAGTGGCTGGAGAGGCCATGCAGAGAGGGACATTGGGGTACTGGTTGACAGTTGGTTCAACATGAGCCAGCAGTGTGCCCATGGGCCAAGAAGGCCAATGGCATCCTGGCCTCTGTCAGGAATAGTGTGGCCAGCAGGACCAGGGAAGTCATTCTGCCCCTGTACTCAACACTGGTTAAGTCACACCTTGAGTACTGTGTCCAATTCTGGGCCCCTCAGTTTAAGAAAGTTGTTGAGGTGCTTGAATGTGTCCAGAGAAGAGCACCAAGGCTGGTGAGGAGGCTGGAGCATAGCCCTGTGAGGAGAAGCTGAGTGAGCTGGGGCTGTGCAGCCTGGAGAAGAGGAAGCTCAGGGGAAATCTTATTGCTCTCTCCAACTACCTGAAGGAAGGTTGTAGCTGGCTGGGGTTGGTCTTTTCTCCCAGGCACCCAGTGACAGAATAACAGGACACAGCCTCAAGATGTGTCAGGGCAGTTTAGTTTGGATGTTAGGAAGAAGTTCTTGACAGAAAGAGTGATTGGCATTAGAATGGGCTGCCCAGGGAGGTGGTGGAGTCACCATCCTTGGAGGTGTTTAAAAGGAGACTGGATGAGGCACTTAGTGCCATGGTTTAGTTAATTGGAAGGTGATGGGCAACAGGTTGGACTCGATGATCTTGAAGGTCTTTTCCAACTTGGTTAATTCTGTGGTTCTACTGAAAAATGTCCCAAACCTTCCTATTTCTTGTTTACAATTTAGGATTCTTAGAGTGTTAATTCTAAACAACCACAAATGCCTCTTCAGAAAGTAGATTTATTGACCTACCTAGTAGGCATACAAGGATAATAAAAATCACATGCATCTTCAACTTATCCATTAAATTAGTGGATATTTTACAGCCAGATCTTAGAGCTATTTCAAATATGGTTTTTGTTGTGTTGTTTTTGGGGTTTTTTTGGTTGGTTGCTTTGTTTGTTTGTTTGTTGGGGTAATTTTTGTGCTATGTGGATCAGCCTACTACTGCTGCATGTTAATGTCTGCTGCAATTTTAGTGAATCTCAGAGGTGCTTTTGCATGGCAAAAGCAGAGGTGCTTTTGTGTGCTGTTGTTTTGTGATATTGCATTTGTATGCCTGTTATCCCCAGCTAACATTGCAAGACTCAGAGGTAGTAGGAATCTTACCTTTGAATAGTCTTTGGGAGTTAATTCAGATCACAAGATTCACAGGATGTTAGGGGTTGGAAGGGACCTCCATAGATCATCAAGTCCAACCCTCCTGCCAGAGCAGGACCATAAAATCTAGCATGGATCACAGAGGAACACATCCAGACAGGCTTTTAAAATCTCCAGAGGAGACTTTACAACCTTTCTGGGGAGCCTGCTCCAGTGCTCTGGGACCCTTAAAGAAGTTCCCCCTTGTGTAGAGGTAGAACCTTCTGTGCTGCAACTTATACCCATTGTTCCTTGTCCTGTCACAGGCCACAACTGAGAAGAGTTTGTCTCCTTCCTCTTTACACCCAGTCCTCAGATATTTAGAAACATTGATTAGATCCCTTCTAAGTCTTCTCTTCACCAGACCAAACAGCGCCAGGTGCCTCAGCTTCTCCTCAGAGGGCAGTGCTCCAGCTCCTTAATCATCTTCGTAGTCCTCCATTGGACTCTTTTGAGTAGATCTCTGCCCTTCCTGAACTGGAGACCCCAAAACCAAACAGAATATTCTGGGTCAGTTCTCACTAGAGCAGAGTAGTGGGGACGAGAACCTCCCAGGTTTTGCTGGCCACACTGCTTTTGATGCACCCCAGAATCCCTCTGGCCTTTTTGCCCACAAGGGCGCATTGCCACAAGGCCCATGGATAGCTGTTGCCCATCAGGACTCCCAGGTCCTTCTCCAGATGTGACAGGTTTTGTTTTCCTTTGGAGAAAATGGACCTGAATCCAAACTCCTCTTTGGTGGAAGCTTCGCTTCTGAACTTGCAAATTAAGGTTGTCATTGCAATGGAGATATGTTCCCTTGTTTAAAAGTTAGCAAGACCTCAAACTTAGACCTCTGTTATAGTCATGTCTATCTTAGGAAAAAACATTTACCTACAGAGATGAATTCTAAAAGCATATTTATTTTAATGAGTTTATTTAATAGAAACAGTAGTTATTTATTTGCAGCAAGAAATTCGTTTTCAATAAATTTTCTTTTTTTTTNAAAAATATAGCTTCAATATGCTAGGAAAGAGAATGGCAGAAACATTTTAGTAGACCTATGGTGAAAAAAGGTAACAGAAGACTAAAAATTGGTTGATGTGGGCAGGAGAAAGACCCCAAGTTTACAAAATAGGTCTATCAACTCAGTAGACCAACTGGAATGATTTAATGATCCAGTGAGCCTGTTGATTCTGGATTTGGACTGAGTCACTCCCATTTACTGGGATGTCTGCTTTGGTCTGTAAGCATAAGGAAGATGTACATGGGAAACTGATATGAGTAAATGGAGAGCAGGGAAGTGTGGCCTTCCTAAAGTCCTTGTAGCAGCATCTTAGACTTCTAGGGATCACAAAAAGTGCACAGGTGAAAATGTTCTGTCTTTTTGGAATACTGAACTGCCTCAGTTAATGTTTTGTTTGTTTCATTTTTTGTTTTCAACAGATAATTAAACTGCCAAAGGATTCAGATCAGCGAAATAAAGGTGACACACACCTTCATTTCCCACCAGAGCTTCTTGTGTGCTCAAACGCTGCTGAAAACAAAGGTGTCTCAGAGGAGATCAAACAGTCTGAACCACAAGGTGATGGAATCAAACTTTCATGTTTGTATTCAGAAGTTTGTTGGAGCAATCCATAGCTTGTTGTTGGCTAGTCGTTATTGTTCTTGTTAAGCCACATTTTCCTCATTCAGATATTGAGGAAATGTGTTATGGCAGGAATGCTGTGATTCTTCTTTTTTAAATATTGCTTAGCTTTGTTTTCAGTTGTGAGCAATTTAAACCAACCTCATTGCTGACAATGAAACTTTAGGTGCTGGCCTCTGCTTGAGGCTGAATGCTTAGAAAGCAGCAGCAGTAACAGTTCAGCTCTTTATGACACTAAGCCTACAGGAAGAAATAGAAAAGATCTTCTGTTGTCCAATTATTTCTGGAAGAGCTCTAGCACCTCCCTGGGCTAGAACAGGGACTTGAAGTTTGCCAGAGAGATAGTTCTGGCACCATAGTCATGCCTTATGCTACTCCTATGAAATTCCATTAAGATCCATTAAAGTCAAGTGATAAGCCATAGAAAAGACAAACTATCATTTGCTTGTATGTAGCAAACGTCCCCAGGAGCCTACTTTAAAAATTGTTGAATATTATGTTTCAACTCAGCATCCTCCCCAGCCTCTGAATCTCCTGATGGAGCTACCTTGTAGACACCATTGGCTGTATTGCAATGGAATCAGAAACCACTCCTCTTCTGTTAGCAATCCAGGAATGAGAAGAATGTCAAGACATTGCTTTTTATTTTTTAGCGTTTGAGATCTGACTGCTGCAGAAAAAAAAAGAATTCTATTTTGGTGTATAGACTTTCCTGTCTTGCCCCCTGGTTTATGAACTGGAGAATGAAGCCAGCTCACAGGTTGAAGTGGCTGTGTGAATATCATGTGCAGATCTGAAGAAGAGATGTTAGGTTTTGGGGCATTTGAGAATGGTAACAGTGATGCACAATGGAATACATGGGAGGAGAAAGAATGGAATATTGGAAGGAAAGAAAGAGAACAGAGAAGCGTAAGTTGTTTAGCATGTTGGATGGACGTTTCAGGTTGGAAGTACAACATCAAAACAAGCCATTAGAAATATTTTTCAGAGACTGAATGATGGTTTTGGAGGCAAATTGAAGTGTGCCTTATGAGAATTTTAGGGTAAGCAACAACCACACTGGGATCAAAGAGCTTTTATATAACCACAGTTATACCAGAAGCACAGGGATGTAAATCGATGTCATACTGAGCAGCAAAGTCACACAGAATCACAGAATTTCCTTTTTTGTTTTAACTGTTAAGGTGCTTCTAGATGCAGCATAAAACTGTGAATAGCATATCCAAAAGTTGGAGTTACAGACAGTTCTTCTCAACAGTGAGGGGCTATTAAGAGTTGTGGACCAACTCTTAAAAAATCAAAATTGTCTTTACCATTATTGGGCCCTACCATCAGTTTTCACATGGACATGGAGACACTCAAACACACAGAGGCTGCATTGAAAGAAGTCACATTTCTGGAAACACATTAAAAAAAAATGTGATAGTTTGAAAAGTCCAGAAAGATGTACTTATAACAACTGAGAGCATTAGTGTATGTCCTATTTTGTGTACAGACCTCTGAAACGGACTGATAAGCTGATCGTGGAAGATCTGCAATTTCCATGCCAAAGAGATTTGCACTAAGGGAAAAAAAAAATAATTTCTGGGAGTAATTTTTTATATTGTTTATATTTATTTATTTTTCTCGGAGCCTTCTTTAAAGATATTATTAGCTGCTAATATCCCCCATGGGTTTGTTTTTTAATGTATCTATGCAGTGCTACAGTATGCCGTTTCTGCTGGTGATATGTTGCTAAGAGATTTAATAATGGGTAAACAAACACAACATGTGGTAATCCATTTCAAATTAAAAGTTTATTAAACGCTAGCTTGATGACTTTCTGGCTATTTACAATTAAAGGAGCAAACCTTAGGGAACTGGAGATCACGTGGTGAAAATCACGACTTCAACATTTCCAACAGGAAAAATGTGTTTATGATCTGTGGCAAGCTGTCGCACGTTGATATGCTCTATAAATACTGTATTATATCTGTTAAACTACCAAAAACAAGGGGAAGAAAAAAAAAAAGAGCTCTGTTAAACTGATATTAAGGTTGAGACACAAACCAGAGAAAGCAACAACAGTCTAAATGAAGACTGGTGCTCTGTAACTCACTCTGCTGCAGTAGTCTAAATAGTGAGTGATCTTACATATCAATACCATATGTGGTGCTGCAACATGTAAGCAAAATGGAGCAGGTTAGGAGATGGTGTTTTAACCTTCACTTCAAATTTGTCTTGGTTGCAGAAGTTTAAGACAGAGCCTTCATATTATTTCCATTAACTCCAGGCTACATTATTGTTTTAAATCACAGCTCTGTGTTGGGCTATGCATGGCTCTTCCTGGCTGATCTCTCCTCCAGAGTACAATGCAGAGGAATGCAATCTAATACCTCCCCTACCTTTCTAGGTCACAGATACACATTATCAGTGTATTATTTTAGTCCAAACCACATATTTTTTTCATTCTTTTGAGGTGGTAGTCCATGAGAAGTTCATGGAAGAAGACACCATCTGCTTTCATGAGAAAACTTTAATTTTTCTAAAGAAAAGTCTCTGTAGATGATCTGTTGCCACTTTAAGGGAAGACAACTTCTACTTTCACGACCAACCCTTGTTTTTTCTAAAGAAAAGCCTCTGTAGATGATCTGTTGTCACTTTAAAGGAAGACAACTCCTGCTTTCACAACCAACCCTTTTTTTTTCCTAAAGAAAAGCCTTTGTAGATGATCTGTTGCCACTTTAAGGGAAGACAACTCCTGCTTTCATGACCAACCCTTGTTTTTTGAAAGAAAAGCCTCTGGAGTTGATCTGTTGAGACTTTAAGGGATCAACAACCCCCATCAATAAATAAATGACAATTTATCTGTGCAATTCAATAGTTGTCGTTTAGAAGGTGGTAACAACTCTGACAGGAGTAGCATAGTTAGGAAAAGTAGATGTAACTACCAGAAACATTGCCTTGATAGGTTTGGATCTAAGTAACCCATTCATACCACAGAATCACAGAAAACATCTGGTTGGAAGAGACCTCAAAGTTCATCCAGTCTAACCTTCATTGGAGTTGAAGGTCAATCCTAAGCCATGTCCCTAAGCATAAGATCCACACATTGCTTAAACACCTCCAGATATGGTAAATCCACCACTGCTTTGGACAGACCATTCCAGTGTTTGAGAACCCTCTCTGTGAAGAACTATTTCCTAGCATCCAGTCTGAACCTCCCCTGGAGCAGCTTGAAACCATTTCCTCTAGTCCTGTTGTTTGCCACCAAAGAGAAGAGGCTGCCCCCTCCTCACTCCAACCTCCCTTCAGGTAGCTGTATAAATGCATGAAGGTTTCAGAAATACAAATGTTCATATAAACCACTAAATAATGAGACTCTTCAAGAAAGCACTCTCCCTCACTGTGAAATCCACAGCAAGATCCCCTTTGACTTCAGTGTCCACAGAAGATGGGATTCATATGTGCAAAACGTCAGCATAACTCAGCCTTTCCTGAAAGTGGCAGCTCTTTTGTCTTCAGAGAAGTAACTGGACAGCATTTGAGGTTTTATTCTCCAGTTCAAATAGCTGTAGGTCAGACCCAGGCTCATGTAGGAAATGTTACTTTGCACTTGTGAACATTCTTCCAAATGCTCAATCTTCTGTCTGTGCTGTTTTCCTGACTTCATGTGTGGACACCTATTTGTGCCCATTAGAAATGATGATCAGATGATGCAGGGAAGCAGAAAACCAGGGATAATTTATTCTCTGTAGTTTGCACAACCAAAACAAAATCTTTTTTGTTCTAGTTACTCACTCTTGCCTCTAATACTGGTTGTATTGAAGTCCTGAAGTTATGGTTAGCACAGTTCTAGCATATAATGGTGACTACTCAAGCTCCAAAAGGTTTGCTTACAAGGGAGAAAGTGAAAGAGTAGCAGAGGAGGACTAAGATATAAAACCAATAATTTTCTTTTAGTGTCAAGCTGTGTATATTCTTGGGTCAAATTGCAGTAGAAATCATTACCTGTGCATAAATAGTCATGGCCATTGATACATAATTCTAAGCAGCAATTAGCCCAAACACTACAACATGAAATCTAGATGAGAGTTTTGCTCATCTTGACTGTGTTGGAGGAGAGGTGTTGCTAGCCAAGGTTTTGAAGATAACCAGGCTAGTCTGGTCCCAGCAGCAGGATAGACTTGCTATAGCAGAGCTGTGTTTTTTTTAGCATTCTATGCTGGTCTCAATATTTGGCTGCTGCTCCAACTTTGTTGAGTAGATGTGTCACATAGGAGGGCTGCCACTACCTCAGCTGTCTTTGCACTAAATACCTACATGCAAGTTTTCTGTTTCTCTCTTTTTGTCCCCCACTGCCTTCCTGCTCTACTATGGGAGTGTAAAGAAACAACAACTCAGCTGTTTGAGTGTGGTTTTAGGGACACTTCTTTTCTCACAATGAACAAAAGCTCATTTATTTCCTAAACTTTATTTCGACCACCCCACCCCGAGTTTGCTGTCTAATGGCAGCACATGTGACTCATGTGCTCCGTGCATCAACCAGAAGAAAAGTTGCAGCAACAGAATTTTTTTCAACTCCCAAAATATGATCTTAGAACCAGTAAATATGCAGAAGGACCATTTTCATGCAGACAATTTATCTATTACTGTGCAATTTTTAGAGTATTTTTCAGTCTGTCTTACTTCTGCCTGGCTGTTAAAAATAAGGTTGGTTTGGATCGCTTGGCTTTGGCAGTCCTTGAAACTCGCTGGAGTTGTAAAGCTTTAAACAGTTGCACAGGTCTTTAATTGTAAATTAGTTTTGACAGGACTGCTAGGCAAAGGCCTGGCCCGTCCCATCGTGATGCTAGCCGACAACCCCTTACTGCTCCTGGAGCAAGGGAACATGTGGAAGGAATTGTTCTTTTACATTTCACAGCTTGTCATTTCCTCTGCAGGGCAACCTCTGACCTCCCTGAAAGATCCTGACACCCATAAGGGAAGTATTCCCACTGTTGTAAAGGAAGTGGAGAAGCAGTTTAATGCCATGCAAGGAGGAGAAATGTGTGTGTCAGAAGAAGCTGGGAAGAAAAGAGAAGAGCTTAAAATGCTTCCAGCAGGTTAGGACTTCTATTGTGTTATTTATTTTACTAAAAGTTTGCAAGTAGAGCTACGTGATGTGTGCTTAAACACCCTCTTCTCCTTCCCCCTTGCCCTCCAATATCATCTCATCATTATTTCACTAGGCAAAGGAAGTGATGGAAGAGTTTAAATCAATGGTGAGGGATCAAAAGCAACTCAGGCAAAAAGGTACAGAGGTAGCAGGCTCCCCTGTCTAAAAAAAGTAGTTGTAGGCCAAATGTGTTAGTAATTACAAGGTGTGTGTGGAGTGCACTGACAACATTAGATTACTGCTGGTGTTTCCTTGACATTTTTACACCCTTTCATTTTATTTGGCCATTTATATCTGTGGATCACAACATGTTGCTGTTAGATGCTTGGAAAACATTTTCTCTTCCTGCAATATGTTAATAGCAATGTCCTTTGTTGTTGGTGCTGAGCTAAATGACACAAGAGTGCCTGTCTGTGTTAGCATCAAGAGATGTGGGGTGCCTTTGAAGCCAGAGCTTTGCAAGTTTCCTTGTTTTGTTGTTGTGGGTCTTTTTTAGTTCATTTGTTGGTTGGTTTGTTTTGCTTCTTTAATCCCGGGTAAAATATGTGTCTGGTTGTGCTGGTTTGAGCCAACTGGAGGATTTTAATAAGAAATTAGACTATAGGCTGAGAAAGGAAAACATTGATGATTCTATTTCACTCATAGGTTACTGAAAAAATGTTTAAAAGTTAAAATCTATCAAAAGATAAGACAGACTGTTTTGAGCCATGCTGGCTGATGCATCTCTCTCTCTCCCCCTTCTTAGCTGGATCTGTGTAACTTCATCAACTACTTTCTTGCTGCCAAACCCCCCTGGCTGATCTGCCCTCGCTTACCTGGCATGTAAGACAGATAGTGGGATAAGATTAGGAAGTGGGGGGAAGTTGGTAGGGTGGTTGGAAACCCCTCTTAGGGACTCTGATCTCTGTTGAACCACTACACTGAGAGCTGAGTAACGCAACCCCCAGGTCCTGTCCTAACTCAATACCACCATTTAAAAAGCATAAAGATCTGGTGCTTAGTGGCATGGGTTAGTGGTGGACTTGGCAGTTCTGGATTTATGGTTAGACCTCATGATCTTAAATGTCTTTTCCAACCTAAATGATTCAGTGATGGCCAGAGGCAGGTTTATCATGGAACTGGGATCTGAAGGTGCCAAGGTTATACAGGACCATCCTCGAGTAAACTGGGTAATTATTTTTACTCATTGTCCTACAATGGTTAAATGGTCATGCAGGCACAGAAACTACGGCTGTCTGCTGTCCACTTTGTGCTCCCATTCATGCACAAGCTCAGAGTGCCAGACAGCCTTCCTGGTCGTGGTGCAGGAGTGGAGGATGAATAAGCAGATTTAATAATGTAATTGGCAGCCAACTTGAGATCTGTATTTGTACCTATTGCTTCTGACCCTCCCACTTACCACAAACAAGGTGAGGGGCAGCTTTCATTTTAGAGAAAGGATGATTATTGCTCCCTCAGCTATTGTGTAAAGAAAATTAATTAATCTCTCCTTTTGAAAGGAAAGAGTCACTCTCATGTGCCAGGAAGCTATAATAGGCCATGTTTACAGAATTACTGAATGATAGGGATTGGAAGGCACTTCTGGAGATCATATGGTACAGCTCCCTTTCTAAATAAGCTAGAACAGGTTGCCCAGGATCATGTCCAGGCAAGTTTTGAATCTCTTCAGAAATGAGATTCCACAACCTCTCCAGCCAGCCTGTTTCAATGCTTTGGCACCTTCACAGGAAATGTTTTCCTCAGTTACAGGTGGAACCTCCTATGTTCTAATTTGTGCCCATTGCTTCTTGTCCTATAACTGAGCACCACTGGAAAGAAGGTGGCATTATCCCCTTCATCCCCACCCTGTGGATATTTATAAGCATTGGTAAGATCCCCTCTCAGTCTTATTCAGGCTAAACACCCCCAGGCCTCTTAGCCTTTCTCTGTGTAAGAGAAATATTTAGACATTGTAGTGGAAAACGATAGGTAAGAGCTACCTGAGGTCACATACCTGTGCCTTTATCTGTGTAAACAGTAGTTTGTAGTTGTCTTGAAGTCTGTGGAATCCCCAAAATAATGCAGTGGAATTTTGGATCTTGATTTGAAACAAACTGACACACCAGCTTTCCTTTTAGAGTAACCCATAAACTGTCATTCAAGTCCCATTTCTTTGTAGCTATTGTTTTGTACTGGTTGCCCAGGAAGTCTAGGACTGCGCTTCTCTTATTATAGGTGTATTTGTTGAATGTCTCAAATTAAGCAGGCATAAATAGAGGCAGAAGCCAGTATGGCACTATATCTTTTGAGTACCATGGAGTACAGACCTCCAAGGGGTCCAGAGCATCCAGGTGCATACAGGAGATGGTAACCTTTCAGTATTTCATTCCCACAATTCTCTTCTCTTACTCTATTTAAGCTAGCAGCAAGGCCAGCTCTTCCTCTTGCTTTCCTCTTCTCTCCTGAAGAGGCCAGCTCTTTTATCTGGTAACATGGGGGAATATCACAGGCCTCTCTGGCCTGACTACTTTTTTTTTTTTCCCCTGCACAATTTTGGCCTATTTGTGTCTAGTGCCAGGGAGCAATGAGGGTGGGGGAGTTTGAACCTGGCCAGACCCAAGTTAGCTGAGAAATTGTGGGTGAGGAGCGAGCACTGGGGATTACAGTAAATCTTAGGTGGGGAAAGAAAAGGAGTACCGGCGGTCTGGTTTTGGTCTGGTTGGAGGGAGGTTTGCAGAAGGTTTAGATTTGATGGGATTCTGTGTTGAACCCAGATCTTTTTTTTTTTTTTTTTTTTTTAATGCTTCTGCACTGCTTTACATTGTAGTTAGTAGTAGCACCTTCATGGGATCACAGAATGTTAGGGTTGGAAGAGACCTCCAGAGATCATCATCCAACCCCCCTGATAGAGTAGGACCATAGAATCTAGCTAGGGTTGCACAGGAATGCATTCAAACTGCTATTGAAAGTCTCCAGAGAAGGAGACTCCACAATCTCTCTGGGCAGCCTGTTCCAGTGCTACGTGACTCTTACGGTAAGGAAGCTCTTCATCATGTTGATGTGGAGCTCTCTGTGCTGTAGTTTATAGCCATTGCCCCTTGTCTTATCACAGGGCACAACTGAGAAGAGTTTGAACCCTCCTTCTTGACCCCAAGCCCTCAGATATTGATAAACATTGATTAGATCCCCTCTAAGTCTTCTCTTCACCAGACAAAACAACCCCAGGTCCCTCAGCCTCTCCTCATTGGGCAGTCCTCCAGCTCCTTAATAATTTTCATAGCCTTCTATTTAATCTTCTACTATATTCTGTATTTCTATCCAATCCTCTGTGTGGGGTCTTTCTTTAATTACTTTGAAAGTGATTTTAGAGCCTGTCTTCCCCCACTGCCCATTTAAAAGAAGGCAGAGCTGCTTAATCACAATTCATAAGCACTGGGCATTGACGTTGGCCATCACAGCTGTGCAGAAAGTAGAATACAGAACTTGTGTCAATTTCAAACTGCATTGATGAGAAAAAAATTAATCATGCTACAAAGAAAAAAAAAGTAATAATTTCCAAACTGTCATAGATTCTCAGTAATAAAAATTTCCAAACTGACATAGATTCTCAGTAATAAAAATTTCTAAACTGTCATAGATTCTCAGTGCACCTCCTGACTCCGTATCCTCTGAGATATTCTGAACTGGGTCCAGAGGAGGGCAACAAAGCTGGTGAAGGGCTTAGAGAAAAAATCTTCAGAGGAGCAACTGAGGGACCTGGGGATGGTTAGTTTGAAAAAGAGGAGGCTGTGGGGAGACCTCATTGCTGTCTACAGCTACCTGAAAGGACATTGTGGAGAGGCTGCTGCTGGTCTCTTCTCACAGGTAATTGGAGACAGAAGAAGGGGGAATGGCCTCAAGCTGAGACTGGGTAGGTTTAGAATGGACATTAAAAAAAAGTTTTCCACAGCGAGAGTGGTCAGGCACTGGAATGAGCTGCCCAGGGAGGTTGGTTACACACCAACCCTGGATGTGTGTAAGGGTTGTTTGGATGTGGTACTTAAGGATATGGTTTAAGATGAATCTTGTAGAACATGGTTTGTTGTAGTCAGGGTCTGGCGTTCTGAAGGTATCGTGATGTACGGAAATATTAGGGCCCCTCCCTATAGCCAATAGCCTTGAGTTAGGACGTAAGCAGACAGAAGTGACGTTTTGTAGACTATAAAAAGGATTGCCAAGTTTCAATAAACGCCATTTGCCATTTGTTATTCATCACATTGATGTCTGTAGCTAATGGCCCAAGCAGCCTGGGTTTGGCTGTTCGTGCTGCCCTTGAACCAGGTTGTCACGCCTCCCGAGTGAGGTAACAATGGTTATAGACTGTACTTGGTGATCCTGAGGGTCTTTTCCATCCTGGATGTTTCTGTGATAATGCTAGAACCTACTGGAGAGTTTAAAACCAGATCTTGTAGAACAGGGAGTCTACCTGAACTATGAGCAGAACTCCAAAAGCATCAATGGATTTGAATTAGGTGAAAAACACATTTTGTTATCTTTATTCAGAAGAGAAGAGAAGATTTTCCTGATGAGCCCAATTTCTGGTACTTGCTAAATGCATTGCACGTTAATTTAATAGAGAACTTTGGTTTCAAAAGGCACTTCAGTAAAGCATGGATTTTCTGTGATGGATCAGTGCCAGTAACATAACCACTAAACTCAATACCTGCACTCAGAACTGGGGAGGGGGAAAAAAACTTCATTTTGAAATCCCTGGATAATTTCTGTAGAACCACATATAAAGTAGGATTTATACTGTAACTGATGTTTAATTTGGAGCTTCAACAGTGCCAGCATTTTTCTCCCCACCAATGATCATCCCAGAAGGCAGCTGCTCCCCAGCCTGCCTCTCATATGTTCTTTCATATGTTTCTTCCCATATTCCTCTTATTTCAAAGCTCCCAGTTATGCATGTACCCCAGTAAAACCCCTGGAAACATGTAAAGTATTTCTCATAAATGTTGTGGGTAAGACTGTTACAAGCAACTTGCATGCTGTTCATTTTTGTGGTTTGACACCACAGAATCATGGAACGGTTTAGGTTGGAAGGGACCTCAAAGATCAGCCTGTTCCAAACCCCTGCCATAGGTAGGGACACCTCCCACTAGAACAGGTCACTCAAGGACTCATCCAACCTGGCCTTGAACACCACCATGGAGGGAGCAGCCACAACCTCCCTGGGCAAACTGTGCCAGTGTTTCACCACCCTCACTGTAAAGAACTTCCTCCTAACATCCCACTGAGTATTTTCTGGGTGATGGACATTAGTGATAACTTAGTTTTTCTTGCAATGTGCATGCATGTGTTAGTATGTATCCAGAATACTGAATGGTGGCAATAAAGGACTGGTCTGTGACTTCTGAGGGAAGGCTACTGCCATTCCGGAGTGCATTAGAAGGGCTTAGTAGGTTGAGAGAGATTCTCCTCCTCCTCCGCTATGCACCAACAAGACTGCATCTGTAATACTCTGTCCAGTGCTTGGCCTCTCAGTTCAGAAAGGACCCTAGGAAACTGCTTGAGGTTGTGGCTGCTCCCTCCATGGAGGTGTTCAAGGCCAGGTTGGATGAGGCCTTGAGTGACCTGTTGTAGTGGGAGGTGTCCCTGCCTATGGCAGGGAGTTGGAACTGGATGATCTTTGAGGTCCCTTCCAACCTAAACCATTCTATGATTCTATCTTCAGCTCCTTCAGAGAGGAGGACTCCACAATCCCTATGGGCAGCATGTTCGTGTTGTCACTCTCACAGTGAAAACATTTTTCTTCATGTTTACATGAAACTTCCCAGGCTTCAACTTCCAGCCATTGCCCCTTGTCCTGTCACTGGGCATCACTGAGAAGAGCCTGGCTCCATCCTCTTGGCACTTGCCCTTTACATATTTATTGGGACTTAGTAGCACCAAGAAATAAGATTGCTTCCAGCATTGTCAAGGTCTGCAAACAAACTTCATCTTAGCATACTTTCACAAATGCAGGGTGTTACCATTATCATGTCCATTCCACAATGGTGCTAACCCCCAAATTTTTTCCAATTTGCCTTATACATATATACAGCAGTAAAATTGTTCTGCTAGGCTTCTTATTTACACTTGATTGTACATTTATAAGTTTGGATTAACAATTTTGTTGCCTTTTCCAGGCCCTGGTTTCATTACATTTTCCTGCTCTTGTGTACATGTTCGTTGACTTCCAAAGTAAGCCTGTTACGAGAGACTTTGCACCTGCCCTTGCATCATGATATGATCACCTTTATCATAGCTGTCTTTGCTCATTGTTACTTGGTGCTATTTTTCTCCTGCTCAAACTGTTCATTTTTAACATCAATGGTATTATGTTCCCCTGTCAGGGGAAAAAAAAAAAAAGCATTTTGAGTCAATTTACTAAAATAGTCACTACTAAGTGCTATATCTGGATGAAGTTGACACCTTTGACATTTTCTAAAATGGCAAAAGTAACTGTATTTAAGGTATGATTTATGGGTACTGTATGTCAAAGGAATTTCTGTGTTATTGCAGTTTCAGATGCGGCCATCTCAGCTCCCTCAATGCATAAATTGCTGCTGATAGTGCAGCTAATTAATAGTTTATTAGTTTTCTGTGGTCAATTATAGCAAGTTATAAAAAACAAAAATGCAGTTTAATGATTTTTTTTTTAAAAAAAAGGGTGATTCTTGTTGCTTTCACAGAACTGCTTTGTTTTGTGAGTGTGAGACAAAAAAATGTCTACATAGCTCAGTTTTATAAGGCACATTTACCTCCACTAAGAGCAGCTCCTATGATTAAAAAGTAGACTGGAGTCTTTAAATGTCTTTCTGATTGCTGGCCTCTATTAAAAACTTCTTAAAATAATAGATAGGTTTAATTCCTCAAGCCAAAGAAAAATTATATCATCTTAAGTATTTTCCATATTTATTATATTGATGAGATTTGGCTGCAGAGGAAAAAAAAAAAAAGAAAAAAAAAAAGAAAAAGGGAAGCAAAATCTCTTGTATTGCAAGTTTTAAATGTACGAGGCTAAGGTTTACTTAATTAGAACCTCCAGGCAATAAAGGAGCCCTTTTTTAAATTCTGTGAATCTTAATATGCTAAATAATGCAAAGCTTCAACTCTTCAAGCATGAGACACACATCTGGCAGCTTAACATTTAAATTACAGAAAAAAAAAAAAAAACACTTCAGTAGTAATTCTCAGGAAGAAAAAAAATGGGAAATGTATTACAACTAAATTTAATTTCTTTTTAGATTTTTCATCCTGTCTAATTGTGAGCATTTCCCATCTTCTCATTTTATTTATTTATTTTCGCACAGATTTTCCTTTATTTT
>VWZI01007278.1:278989-289415 GCA_013396835.1 Psilopogon haemacephalus
CCCCCCCCGCCCCCGTACTTTTTATTGATCTTTAATTTGAGCAGTTTCTTACTGTTGCAGCCATTGAAGAACTACATTCTGTTTTTACTTAGCAAAAATTGTTCTGAGAAATCTATGAGGAATCAAAGTAATGAGCTTGCTGGTATAGAAAGCAAAGGCTGTTCAGAGCCTTACAAATAAAACACAAAAAAAGCATGTCATGATTAAATAACAAACTGGACTTCCTTCTCCCTCCCATTTCTTTAATGTAGAATATTGTTTTCTTTACTTTTTTTTTAATTCTGCCTTTTTCTTTTTTTTTTTTTTTCCTGGCCAAGGTAGTTGCTGCTTTATTCATTTGTCTCCAAAAAACATTATCAAAGTCTTTGTTATTACAGTAAAGCTATTTGGAAACCCACTGCAGTAAGCCAAACTAACAAAACAAACACACAAAAGGAACAAAGAAAACCACAGTAACCATCTTTACAAAGGTACATACATATTTTAGCATGTGTTTATGGGTTCACACATGTGTCACAGAATCACAGAAGGTCAGGGTCTGCAAGGGACCTGCAAAGATCATCCAGTCCAACCCCCCTGCCAGAGCAGGATCTCCTATACCAGATCACACAGGAATGCATCCAGGCAGGTCTTCAATATCTCCAGAGAGGGAGAATCTGCGACCCCCCTGGGCAGTCTGTTCCAATATTCTGCCACCCTCATAGGGAAAAAAACTCTTCCTCACATTTCCATGGAACTTCCTATGCCTCAACTTCCACCCATTCCCCCTTGTCCTGTCATTGGGCATCACTGAGAAGAGTCTGGCTCCATCCTCTTGGCACTCAATGGAACAAAGACCAGCTCCTTGCTTTTGAGCTTTGTCCTATCCACCAATATAAAATTGCACTTTTTTCCTCTTCCCTTACAGAGGATGATTTTTGCTGTGATTACAATGACAATGCAGATGAGCAGTACAACCAGCACCAGCTGAAGAAAGGCCAAGGAGGACATGACAAGGTACTGCTCTTGGTCTGAAAGTTACCTCACTTACAGCGTAGGCTGAAACTGTTGGAACTTCTGCCTGTGCCATTGTTCATGTTGCTGTTGTTGTGTTTCTTTAAGCCATCACTGTGAATTTTGTTATGGCTACTAGAAGGATACTCATAGCCAGGAGCATTGCTACCTCCAGCATAAATCTATATGGAACTAATCTCTCCAGCAAAGGGGTTTCAAAGGAGTAGTAGGAAAAATTGTCAGCAACCAAATAACAAAGACTTGGTCAAGGTTGTGGTGCAGGATGATATTATTCCATTAGTGTTTGATGAGACAAATTTCATGTGCATAACCTTCAAGTTCTCATGTTCTTGTGCAGAAGACTCCTACCACCGGATACTTCTGCTATCCTTATTCATAGTATTTTGGCCAAGGACACAATGAATTTGGGAGCAAGTTACATGCCATCAGTAAAAGTTACAATGAAATCACATCTGCATTATGGTAAAACTTTCTGGGTGAGATAGTACTGGAACTTTCCACGTTAATGTACATCCTGAGAACCAAGACACAAAGAAGGCTGTATTCCTGAGAACCAATTCTACCTGTGTTATCTCTCCTAAATTAGGCTATTTTCCAAGGAAGGATGTGGTTTTTCTCTGTAAGTGTTGCTCCACTTCCCTCCTCAGATCAATGTGGCCGCGGTGAATTATAACTACAAACATGAATATTCAAATTAATCTTTCTGGCAATTTGTCTCACCCCGTTCTAGATGTTCTCTGAGACATTTTTAATGCTTTTAATTGCCCATGGAAAGAACTCACCCTGGTACCCCGAGTGCTGTGTATTCACATCTGTACACATACTGTGGCAGAAATACTCAATAGCTGGGAATTATTAGCTCAGCTTTGACTTTAGCAGTCTGATGATCTACATATAAATATCTATGAGCAAAACCAAACTGGCCAACTGAAAATTCCCTTCATTTTAAACAACTGATTTTTCAAGTGATTTATTTCTTTAGGAGGTAAGGATAAACTGGAGAAACCAGAATTAGGCATAACCACAGAGGCAGACTGCTGTGTGATGGTGTGTGTGTACCCTTTCTATCTATAGGAAGACCAATGTAAGGATTGATCGAGTGGGTGTAATGAGCAAAACAACCCAACCCATGGGAGTGGCAGAGTGAAATTCATTTCCTACACTCCCATAATAGCACATTGGCTTTGAACAAAATGCCATGCTCTTACAGGAACCTCGGTTGTGGGTGGCTCTCAAAGCCACATAAAAGTGACCTGGTTTCAGCACGCCGTGTAAGCCCATGGGTAACTCAGCACTCTCTGGTCCCTTTGGACTCGGTGAAATGACTCACAAGCTTATGGTTATTGACATGTTTAAATAGATTTAAACATGAACTGAGGCTCTTGGGAGAAAACTTTTGCACAGAAGAAATGTGAACATGTGAAATCTTTCAAAGGTTCTAGGAGCCCCTCTTTCTTAATGCGGCACTCAGAGAAATCCTTGGTTTTTTCCCTGTGAGGGTAACAGAACACTGGAACAGGCTGCCCAGGGTGGTTGTGGGGTCTCCCTCTCTGGAGATATTCAAGACCTGCCTGGATTCATTACTGTGTGATCTGGTCTGGGTGATCCTGCTCTGTTAGGGGAGTTGGTCTGGATGATCTTTTGAGGTCCCTTCCAGCCCCTGACATTCTGTGATTCTGTAAAGTAAAATATATTCTGTGGCCACAATCCCTTCCTCATGCAGATGACTGAGCTTCTGCTTTCATACTTCAGCCAAGATCAAACACAGCCTCAGAGAAATTCACTCCTAATACTCTTAACATCTTTAGGTCTTAAATAATGTTTTACATCTAATTTGCACAGGGGTAGTTTAATGGATAAAATATCAGTGCAAGCAAGGTACTTTTCATACACTGCTCACCCTGAAACCTTGACTTTTTTTCTGGGGAATTAAGTTGGGTAGTAATTTGGTGACAAAGATCTTCATAGTTTTGGTAATTAGCAAAGTATACAGTGATTTGACTGCACCTAATATCCATACTGTCTTTCCTGGAAACTCTGAGATTATTTTTGAGATCTCCAGAGTAAACTCTGATGTTTTGTTCATTACAGATCTCATAAACTCAAAAGTCAAATCATTTAGCTTAGCTTCTAGTATTGGCTTGTTGTGAGCTCAAAGTAGGACAAGGGTAGAAAATGTCAACCACTTGCTCCATAAAATTGGCATCAAGAGATGGAGAACAAAACTTCTCTTTGGGTTCACCTCTAAAATGTATAATTTCTATCTCTCTGGCACAATCAAAGGGCAAAGTGGGAGTCCTGTTTCTAGTTCAGTCATAACAGCTTTTAACTTCTGTCCTTTTGTTCTCTCTGGGCTTGTTCACTAGATGTTAACAAACCACTCACAGTTTGGTATTATGCCTAGGAAGATATTAATAGATTGTTTCATAAAGTCACCTGCAGATGTCTGCTTGGTAAGTTATGACCTCGTTGTGTCTCTTGGTGGAAGTGATGTTTGGCTCTCTGTTCACGATGAGAATGCCAAGAACACAAGGAACCTGGTGGTCATTCCAAGGAGAGACAATGCCAGTGTTGAATCGAGCCCCATGTGTACAAAAATGTTATTCCCAAAATGAGTGTGGATTAGAATTCTCTACTTTGTAGCTCAAGGAGTAGCTTACGTCAGCAAAAACTGGCACCAACACTGAGAGATGCAGCACTGCTCCTCTCCTCCCTTGTGCTGGCACCAGTGCAGGGTGGCCTGGATCAGAATGGGTCCAGCTGAGAGCTAACCCAGTTAATAAAAGAGGAAAAGAAAGAGGCCAAACAGCGTTAATTTCCTTCCCAGATTGGTTCCTTCCATGTATTTTATGATGGGGATATTTAGAGTTTTCTTCTGGCAGAACACGGTGTGCAACACAGGATAAAGGTAGAGGAAGCTGGTTGTCTTCTGGTGTCAGAATTAGGTTATTCCTCCTTGAGAAAGCTTGTCAAGCCAAAGCCTTATTGGAACATGAATCAATTCACTAAGCAATATTTTGTGTGCAGTTCTGGGCCCCACAATTGAAGAAAGATGTGAAGGTCCTTGACAAGATTCAGAGGAGGGCAACAAAGCTAGGGACAACAGTGGAAGAAATATCCTGCAAGAAGAGGCTGAGAACTTCAGGCTTCAGTTTTGAGATAAGGAGGCTGATGGGTGCCTTTATTGGTTCCAAATCTTCCAGAGGAGAGGAAAGCAAGATGGAGGTGATGGAGATGCTGATTTCTTCTCCCTGAGATCCAGTGATAGGATGCATGGAAATGGTTCAGAGCTGTGCCAGGGAAGGTTTAAAATTGACAGTAGCTAACATTTCTTTATAGAGAAGGTGGTGAAACACTGCAACAGGTTTCCTAAACAGGTGGTTGATGCTGCAAGCCTGTCAGTGTTTAAAAGGTATTTTTGTGTTAACCGCATGCTTTAACTTAGTGAGCCCTGAATTGCTCAGGCAGTAGAACTAGATGATTGTTGTCGGTTCCTTCCAACTGAAAGCGTTTTGAGCCAGCTCCTCCACTGCTGCTTTCTAGGTTTGTTATAGAGTGAGGAATAAAACAGGGCTGTAAATTTAAAACAGAGCAAGAAGTTCAAACCAGGGTGAGATTGGCAGCTTTTCCTTTGCTAGTGGTGCCCAGCTAATTATCTTACTGCACTGACTTGTTTTTGCCTTTCACTTGCAGGTTAACTGGAATAACCTAGCTGATCAGTGCTATCAAGAAAAATCAGGTTCTGGGACCAATGCAAGCCTAGAAGAAGGGAAGGAATCTGCAGAGAGCAAGTTCTACTTGGAGGAGTTAGAGAAATATACTTTTTCTGTGTGGTAAGTGATCTCAGTATCAAAAAGTTTCACAAGCCAGAAGTATGTCTGGCTAATGTTGTATTATAGAGGTATCTGCATTGAGAAGAATACTATTATGCTGCCAAATCCAACACACAGGTGGGCAGTTACCTGAGCAACACCATTTGGTTCCCTTTGTATATGCATCGTATGCTGTCTTCCCACTAAAATATTTCCAACTGTGTTGCTAAGTTAAGAAACAAAACAAACAAAAAAACCCACAACAGAACAGCACTTATCTAATTTAATTTAATCTTTTAAAAAAGAGTAAATCAAGAGAAATTCAACCATGGGACTCTTCACGTCTTGAGGAATATGGTTAGAGCTGAGAAAAAGCTTATTTCAGCTGCTCAGTGTTGTTATGCCTTTTCTGTCCATGAACTCAGTGCTCTAGTTTCAGTTATGCAGTAGCTGATTTGGAGGTTAAGAGACTAACTGCCAAGATGCAGCTTCACAGAATCACAGAACTTTAGAGTTTGGAAGGGACCTCCAGAGATCATTGAGTCCAACTCCCCTGCCAAGGCAGGATCCCCTAGGGTAGTTCACACAGGAATGCATCCAGGTGGGTTTTGAATGTCTCCAGAGAAGGAGACTCCACAACCTCTCTGGGCAGTCTGTTCCAGTGCTCTGTCACCCTCACTCTAAAGAAGTTTCTCATCATGTTGAGGTGAAACCTTCTGTGTTCCAGTTTGTAGCCATTGCTTCTTGTCTCATTGCTGCTGACCACCAAAAAGAGATTGGTCCCATCCACTTGACACCCACCCCCCAGATATTTGTACACATTAGTCAGATCTCCTCTCAGTCTTCTCTTCTCCAGACTAAATAGCCACAGGGTTCTCAGTCTGTCTTTGCAGGGGAGATGCTCAAGTCCCCCAGTCATTCTCATGGCTCTCTGCTGGACTCTTTCCAGTAGGTCTCTGTCTCTCTTGAACTGGGGAGCCCAAAATTGGATGTACTATTCCAGGTGTGACCTCACTTGGGCATCTCTCTCTTTTCCAATCCTTGAAGACACTCCAAAGACAAACAAACAAACAAAACCAAAAAAGAATAACCCAAAACTAATTTTCCTCCTTTTTTTGTGCTGTTTATTTGTGCAAATACTAAGGATTTTATATTCTACTTTTTGGTCACTGTGGCTCCTGCTCTTATTTACAATAGGGAGACTCTGCCTGGAATTCAACACTATTGATTTTCTCATCCTTTCCTTCACAACAGAACTTTACTTTTTCTTCACAAGACCATTCTTCACCTTCCAAATAGAGATATTGAATAAGATATTTCTAGCACTTAAAACTAAGCTAAGACTTGGATTTTCTTTGGCTCCATAGTATTGATTAAAGTTTATTAGAAAAAAATGGGAAGCTTTTTTTTTTTTTTGGTCTGAGAGTGAAAATTTGACATTGCTGCATTGCTTCAAGAAGCTGTGTCAGGGGAAGACATGAAAGAAGATTTCAAGCGAAATATTTTCAGCATTTTAAGGGCAATTCAGTAATTTTCTCGGATGTTATTTTAAATATTATTAGTCTCCTTTGTTATGAATTACACGTGTGGGGAATAACTTAAAGGAAAAAAAGATAAATTACAGTGAAATATTTTCATTTACTTGTAATTATTTTTTTTCCCCGAGATTTAATTTTTTGGGTAATTGCACAGTTATTTGTAATTTGTAGAAAACAAACGAAGACCAAATTTTTCACTAAATTATACTCTTCTGTGTGGCTCTTCAGCGTGTCTGGAACTGTCAAAAACTCAGCCCTAATGCACATCTCTGGCACCTCTGCTCTTCTGTGAATCAGTCCCTAGACCTCCAAATAAATCATCCAGAAAATGAGCATTGGAATAGGATGGATGTCTGTAAACATTTAGTTTAGTTTAAAATTATTTGTCTTTCAAAACATTTGTTAGCAGAGCTATCTAACCAGGCAAGTGAAGCAGCCTTCAGCGTCACCAGCCCTGTCATTCCCTGCTCTCACCAGTCACTTGGTGCCTTTAAAGTTTGGCAGAAAGAATCATAGAATTGTCAGGGTTGGAAAGGACCTCAAGTATCATCTACTTCCAATCCCCCTGCCATGGACAGGGACACCTCACACTACATCAGGTTGCTCAGAACCACATCCAGCCTGGCCTTAAAGACCTCCAGGCGTGGGGCTTCCACCACCTTCCTGGACAACCTATTCCAGTGTCTTACCACCCTCATGCTGAAGAACTTCTTCCTAACATCCAATCTGAATATATAGGGTGTGAAGTGTATATTCCTGGTGTGAAACAAAGGCTACCAGACATGTTTCATGGTGACTGTGCTGCCCATCCTTCAGCAAAGACAGCTATGGCTAGTATTTTATTATTTCAATATGCCATTCTATTTACTGTCTCTGTCATCCTGTTTGAAATAAGGACCTGTGCTTGCTTTACTATGTGAAAATCCTGTGAGATTAGACCAAAACAGAATGTAGGGAGCACTTCTTTGCTTTCTGTTTCACTTGGGGTAAAACATCATCTTTAACAGAGAGAAAAAAAGTAATAGGAAAACAAACAGAGAGGTTGTAGCCAGGTGGGGGTTGGTCTCTTCTCCCAGGCAACCAGCAACAGAACGAGGAGACACAGTCTCAAGTTGTGCCAGGGGAGGCATAGGCTGGATATTAGGAGGAAGTTCTTCAAAGAGAGAGTGCATTGAAATGGGCTGCACAGGGAGGTAGTGGAGTCACCATCTCTGGAGGTGTTCAAGAAAGGACTGGATCATCTAGTTGATTGGCTAAGGCTGGGTGATAGGTTGGACTGGATGATCTCGGAGGTCTCTTCCAGACTGGCTGGTTCTATGATTCTTGGTCCAGTAATGTAGATACTACACTTCACGTGCCACTTGAATCATGTTTCCTTAATTATATATATTTTTTTCTTAATAATTTTTTTTGTTTTTATACTTAGAGTTAATTCATTTCACTTGTGTGATTGAAAGAGCATCTGACACCTTGTGAGTTGTTAGCTCCATTTGTTACCATACCAACATGTTTCAGTTGTTACTTGTTTCTGTCTGTCTCTTCTCTTTGCCTTCTCTCCTACTTTATCCTCTAAAGGGCATCAGCTCCTCCTTGTTTGCTGCCAGACCTTCCTTTCTGTGAGGACTGCTACCTTTTAAAAAAGGCAATGCAAGATAATTAGCTGCTACAAAAAAAACAAAACCAAACCCAAACTTAATAGGACTTGTAGATCTGGGAGCAGCTTAGATTTCCATCAGCCATAGAGTTTTAGATGCTCCAAGATGCAATCTGAGCAATTTCCTTGATCTTTTATTGCAGCTGGTAAATCATTTATTAGGCTAGGTTATTTTACCAAATTCTCTTTAGAAACAGAATCCCATAAAATGTATTTATCATAAAATGCTGCATGACCAACAGTCTTCAAAGTTGTACATACCCTGTATTAATTAGAAGCTAGTGTTGTGCTGTGATGAGTTAAAGGTATCTACTCTCTGTCTCTCTCTTCCCCCATTTCCCCCTCCCTGCATTTCCATGTATTTTTTTTCTCTCCCTTCTTTTCTCTCTCTCTCTCTCATCTCCTTCCTTGTAGGGCTTGCCAAAGGGGAGATTGGTGAGCACAAACAAGATATTCTTTTGTGATCACAAATATTTTTCTGATAATTGTGGAGGTTGTTTTGTTCCCATTGCTATAGCTTGTCCTTTTCCATTCATATTAATGTGACAGTGGTGTCTCAGGTCCGTAGGCCATAGTCAAACCTCTTTACAGTGGGCACTATACACATCTGGGATAAAAAAGCTCATTCTGGCTGCAGAAGCCAACAACCTTCAGCTTCGATCTCGCAGACTCCGCGAGTGACTTTTCCACTGTGCCCATATACAGCCTTGATGAAAGCAGCAAGCTTTTGCTTAAGCCTGGTAAATTGGTGGTCAGAGGGATGAGTTCAAAACAGAAGATGAGAGAGAAGAGGTTAAGACAACAGGCAAATGTAGTCATATGTTAGCAGAAAGGTGCATGCTATTGAATAGAACAGCTGCAGTCACAGCCCTTCCTGAAGATCTGAACCCAGGGCCTTGTCTCACACCACAGGGTTGCTGAATCTCCTTCCTCTCAGAAATTGGAGGTTCTGAATTCAAAAGCCTTTGTTACTTGCAGTAGAACACAAATTATTTTATTGGCTACTGTCTAAAGAATCATAGAATGTTTGGGGCTGGAATGAATCTTTAAAAAGGCATCTAGTCCAAACGCTCCTGCGGTCAGCAGGGACATCTTCATCTGGATCAGGTTGCTGAGACTCCAATCCTACCTGATCTGGAATGTTTCCAGAGATGGGACCTCTACCATCACTCTGGACAATCTGCAAGTGTTTTGTCTCCCTCACTGTAAAAAATGTCTTCCTTAGATCTAGTTCAAACCTCCCCCATTTTTGCCTTAAGCTATCACTCCTTGTCCTGTTTCAACAGGCCCTGCTAAAAGTCTTTCCCCATCTTTCTTATGATAAGACAGCTGAAATCTGTAAAATTGAGAAAGAAAATGTTTGGAGGAATTCTGATGCTTGAAGCCCAAAATCTGATGTCAGATGCTTTCTATTCTTTTCATCCAGAAATCAAGCAATATTTGAGGAAAAAAAAATGTTTCTTGTGGATACTTGTTACTATAAAGCAAGGTTTCCTGAAAGTGAACAATAAATAGGATCTGAGAAATATTTTCAGCACTTTAAGACTGCTTTTTAGATAGAGTTTTAGAGGAGATATGGAAAAAAAATTCCATAATTTAAAAGAATCATAAGATCACAAAATGTCAGGGGCTGGAAGGGACCTCGAAAGCTCATCCAGTTCAACTCCGGCTGCCAGGGCAGATCACCTATACCAGATCACACATGAACGCATCCAGGCAGGTTTTTAGTATCTCCAGAGTGGGAGACTCCACAGCCCCCTGACCAGCCTGTTCCAGTGTTCAGTCACCTTCAGAGGGAAAAAAGTCCTCGTCATGTTTCCATGAAACTTCCTATGCCTCAGCTTCCACCCATTGCCCCTTGTCCTGTCATTAAGCATCACCCAGCAGAGCCTAGCTCCATCCTCTTGGCATTCACTCTTTACATATTCATAAACATTGATGAGGTCATCTTTCAGTCTCCTCTTCTCCAAGCAGTAGAGCCCCAGCTCCCTCAGTCTCTCCTTGTGAGAGAGATGTTCCATTCCCTTACTCATCTTTGTGGCTCTGCTCTCAAGCAGTTCTATGTCCCTCTTGAACTGGGAGGCCCAGAACTGGACATAGTACTCCAGATGCAGCCTCACCATGGCAGAGCAGAGGGGCAGGAGAACCTCTCTGGACCTACTAACCACACTCCTTCTAATACACCCCAGAATGGCATTTGCCCTCTGGCCAGCAGATCACAGTGCTAGGTCATGTTCAACCTGCCATCTACTAGGACCCTCGGATCCTTTTCCCCTTTTTTGCCTTTGAACAGATCAGTCCCCAACCTTTATCCATCTTAATTTAAAAAAAAACAAAAACAAACAAAAAAACCAAAACCAAATGAACAAACAAAAAAAAAAAAAAAAAAAAAAAAAAAAAAAAAAAAA
>VWZI01007278.1:289429-313472 GCA_013396835.1 Psilopogon haemacephalus
AAAAACAAATAATCAAACCAAAACCATAATTACTTTCTGACTCTAGAAATTCTGTAATTGTAGAATTCATAGCATCATAAGGGTTGGAAAAGGCTTTCAGGACCATCAAGTCAGGTCACCAGTAAAGCATGTCCCTCAGCATCCTATCTACCTTTCTTCTAAATCCCTTCAAATCTTTAGGCTTGAGTTTAAACACAAATAATGAACTAGCAGCTTCAATCACTAACAACTTATCATCAAACACAGCTCTTAAGGGTTAATACCACACATAAAAGTAACGATCATCCTTTGTCTCTGCGCAATTAGCTTTTTAACAACGTGCCTGTAGCCCACAGCCAGGCTAAATGCTGCTTTGAAATATTTGCTCCTGAACTCCAAATGTGTTAAGCTGACTCCAGCGGCTTCTGTAAAAATAATTATAGAATGCTGCATTTTGTGGGGGAGAGGGATACCTACTGCCCCATGCAGCAGTTGTGTGCTTTGCCCAAGGTAACTCAGATGCAGGCTGGCAAGTGGAGGATCAGGCAGCACCTTGAGACAGGAGATCAGCTGGTGTTCCACTGCATGCAGGCATTAGTAAGCAATAAATTCTATCCAGATTTATGTTCTCACACCTCTGGAATCCAGGGGAGTTGAGCCAGGCTTTGATTCTCACTTGTATGCATCAGAGATTTTGCAAGGGGCTAGTGGAGAAGAAAGAGGTTCTTGGCAGCATTGCCAGTCTGGGTAGTGTGGACAGCATTGAAGACCCCATTGCAACCCTTCCTCTACACCTCTGGACTTTATGGTACTCCCTGCTGAACTTAGAATCATAGAAGCAGTCAGGGTTGGAAGGGACAACAAGGATCATCCAGTTCCAACACCCCTGACATGAGCAAGGACACCTTACCCTAGATCAGGCTGGCCACAGCCTCATCCAGCCTGGCCTTAAACACCTCCAGGGGTGTGGCTCTAACTATCCCCTTGGGCAACCCATTCCAGGCTCTCACCTCTCTCATGCCTAACAACTTCCTCCTCACGTCCAGTCTGAATCTCCGCACCTCTTCTCCATTCCCCCTAGTCCTGTCACTACCTGATAGCCTAAGAAGTCCCTCCCCAGCTTTCTTGTGGGCCCCCTTCAGATACTGGAAGGCCACAAGAAGGTCACCTGGGAGCCTCCTCTTTTCCAGACTGAACAGCTCCAACTCTTTCAGTCTGTCCTCATAGCAGAGGTGCTGCAGCCTTCTGATCATCCTTGTGGCCCTTCTCTGGACATGCTCCAACATGTCCACATCCCTGTTGTAACAGTGGCTCCAGAACTGGATGCAGTACTTCAAGTGGGGTCTCACCAGGGCAGAATAGAGGGGGACAATCCCCTCCCTTGACCTGCTGGCCACACTAATTTTTTTTTTTTTTTTTCCCAAATCAATGAGGACACTGAGGAGCAAGAAGAGTTAACTGTAAACAGCACAATGTAGTAAACTTGGTTTTTAATAAAACCAATAAACTTTCACTTTATAATACACGAGTGACTTGACACTGAAATAAATGCAGATGCTTCTTTGCTCGGCATATTCCCTGTTGTGCTTTCTGAAACACCTTCACATATGGTTTGCCTCAGTCCTGTGAAACTGCTTGTTGTTTATGTCATACAAATGGAACAGATTGAATTTACACTGAGTAAGGAGGCTGATGAATTCTGTGGTGGAGGAAACCCCTTGTCTGAGTGTTTAAAATTTTGTTCAGAATTAGTGCTGCCTGCTTAAAAACTTTCCCTGGATTCTCCCTTGAGCTCTTCTAAAAAATTCATTCAAATACAAAAAGAATCCTGCAGCTGCCTAGAAAAGCAACCTTTTATTCAAATATGTAACATTTACCTAAAATCAAATGTCAGATTTTACCAGGTCTTTATAGCTGTCTTACTAGGATCTGTTCCATCCACTATATATAAAAAGCTGCCATTAAGAGTGGGCATTCAGCTTGCTTTGTGAAAGGGAGTCTGGCTCTTTATAGCTTGTCTTGAAAAGTGCTAATTGTATAAAAGTTGCTTCAAGAAACAGTTTCTTAGTAACTGTTGATAGTCCACAGAATGGTAGAGGTTGGAAAAGAGCTCTGGAGATCCAAAGTCTCCTGCTAAAGCAGGGTCATCCAGAGCAAGTTGTCAAGGATTACATCGAGGTGAGTTTTGAATCTCTCCTGAGATAGAGGCTCCACAACCTCTCTTGGCAGCCTTGTTCAGTGCTCTGTCATCTTCACAGCTTTCCTCATGTTCAGAAGGAGCCTCCTGTGTCCTAGTTTGTGCCCACTGCTCCTTGTCCTATGCTGGGCATCACTGAAAAGAGTCCAGCCCCATCCTCTTGACCCCTCACCCTTTGGATATTGGTAAGCATTGAAAAGGTGCACCTAAACCATGTTTTGTTCTTTCTATTTAATTTCTAATTTCATTTTTAAGTGGAACCTAGCTAATATTTCTCAAGGTGAAGCTGTAAAGGCAGCACAAGCTTCACCTCTTAGTAGAAATCCTAAGACCCACTGTTTTCTTTGGCTGCTTTTGAATCTTCCTTGTCATTCCTAAAAAGATTTCAGCTTTGATAGTTTTGAGCACAATGCCACCAAAGTAGTCACTGTTCTGGACTCTTTGTGGACCTTTTGTTTTACAGACAGCTCAGGGCAGGACACAAGTCATGGATTTATATTTTTTTTCTTATATTCAGATGTCAGATCACTGTTTATATTAGTGTATTCCTGCATGTCTTTGCAGATCAATTTTCTTACAGCAGACCAGTATGTATTTCTGGGGAATGTTTTCTTCAGTCTTAGTTTTGTTGGGAGTTTTTTCTGCTGCAGTAAAAGTTCTACTTTTTTGGACACTTGTCCTATGGACAAACCCCTTAAATGCAGCTGCAGCGTCTTTCCTACGACCCATGTGTTGCTTCATTTACTATATAGTATAGTATATTAATTAACTATGCATAAACTATAGAGTATAATTCATAAATAGACTAAATGACCTTTGGAGGTCCCTTCCAATCCAGACCATTCTATGATTCTATGAAGTGAAAGGTGGATGAGAAATACAATGCATCTCCTGCTGATGATTCAGATGTAGAAATGAAGACTGAGGGGCATCAAATTATTTGAAATCAACAATAACAAAAAAAAGATAATGTCAACATTTATGTCAACCACTGGAAAAAAAAAAAAAAGACAAATTTTAAGGACTGAAAATGTACACTAAGGAAAAGTGAGCCTTTACTCAACTGTCTTTTATAAGGCCCTCCAATATCTGTGCATCTTGCTTTTGCTGGAATTTAAGGTTGTTATGGTGATGGGGAACAAGTACTATTGCAAGCACCTATGGACTTCAGTGCAATTATACTTGACAATAATTTTATTTATATGATCAGGATGATGAAAAGAGTTGGCAGCTGTGGGTTCCAGACCTGCAGAGCTCCAGCAGCTGAGAGCTGGCCTGTAGCAATAGAGGAGAAATTGATGATACAAATCACTCAGTTGAAAGTGAGTTAAGAGTCATCAGTGAGTGATCACTCACTGGAGATGCCAAGAGGATTGCTTGTTTGTATTTTTTTCCCCCTCTCTACTTATTTTAATGTTGTTGAGTATTAAAGAGCAGTGAACTTAGTTGTGGAGCAACTTCAGTGCAAAGTCCAGATTTTTCTACAGATCCTGGCAAGGGACTTGTGTGGTTGCTGTCTGATTATCCATACTGGAGCTGAAAGAGCACAGGCAAATGCTCCCTGACACAGGAATAGTTCACAGTTCAGTCTAGCCATTTCCCAGAGAGTATATTTAGAATTCCCTGACATATTGCTTTTCCCACTCTCCTCCTTGGATAATTCTTATCTTGTATAAGTGAAAGAAGGTGGTTGAAATTCAGCAATAGTCAGGGGGAAACTGGTTATGTGGACAGAATATGGCTATCATGCAGCTTTTTCACAGAAACCACTAGGGTTTTTCTTCTTAAACAGTGGGAATGTTTACTCTCTGATTATTGAGCAGCCTGGGCACCCAAGGTTGTTGGGAGTCTGCCACGAGGGCAATCAAAGTGTACCCAGGGGAGTATTGCCAACACTTCTCCCTCCATTCAGGCATCAATCAGCCTTGATTCCTGCACAAACACACTTTTTTGACAGAGCTGATTTGCCCTTTGGTTTATTCAGACTCTTTGGAAGGTAGAAGATTTGGCAAGCTGGCTGTAGAGCACCGGGGAGAGAGAGAGAGATGTTATTGCTGTTTGTCATTTAATACACATTCTCTCTCCATGAGCTTGGGAAGATGACATTACTGATGACTAGTGGAGAAAAGCAGAGCTGTAAGTGTGACATCCATGGTCATCTCTAATAAATAGAATGAATAAAAATAATAAGTGCATTACATTCCTAACTGTCACATCTTCAGGGCACTACAGTAAATAAGTGGGAGTTATACATGTGCATTAGTAGCAAAATGGGTGCCACACTTTGGATCCTATTGAGTACAGTGTGAAGGGAAAAACATGATAGATTGGTGCTTTTTATCTGTCACTGCTGAGGCACAGAAGCATAGACCATGTGTATGTAAAATGACTTTGTTATTTCAGTAAATTCTCTAACTCTTTCTGTTGTAGCCTGTAGCAAAATGAATAAGTAGCTGAAGATCCTGGTGGGATAGTTCTGAATCTATCAGAATAAAATACCTCTGCAGAGGCATAATTATTATTAAATATATAGTGATGTGTGACAAAGTAGACAAATAAGAGAGTCTCTGCCCTTACAGGTTTCCAGTATGAACTGAGATGCTTTAGAAAGGGTGAGAACAACAATCTGAGATGGTGTTTGGGGTTTGCATGGCCAGGTTTTGGCAGCAGGGTGGCAGCAGATATAGTTTCTGTGAGGTGCTGCTAGAAGTTTGTCTGATAGAGTCAATGCCATCTGGCTCCAGGATGGACTCACTGTTGGTGAAGACCAAGCCCATTGGTGGTGGTGGTAGCATCTCTGTGAGAACATATTTAAGAAGCAGAAACAAAAAACTGTGCAGCAGCAATTGGAACCAGAGAGAGGAGTGCAAATATGTGAAAGCAGCAACTCTGTAGACACCAGGGTTGGTGAAGAAGGAGATGAGAAATTGCTCCAGGAGCTGGGACAGAAATTCCTTTGAAAATTGTGATGAAACATGCTGAATCCTGCAGCCCATGGAGACCCATGGTGGAGCACATCCACCTGCAGCCTGTGGAGGACTCCATGTCTGAAGGAGGATATGACTCCATGGGAAGCCCACGCTGGAGTAGTTCATGAAGAGCTGCAGCCTGCAGGAAGAATTCATGTTGGAGAAGTTTTTGGAGAACTTTTCTCTGTGGTAGTGATGCCACACTGGAGAACGGAAAGAGTGGGAAGGGTGTGAAGAGTCCTCTCCCTGAAGGGGGAGGAGTGGCAAAGACAGCATGTGATGATTGGTCTGCAACCTCCATTCCCTGTCACCCCGCACCACTGGTGGGAAGGAGGTACAGAAAATGGGGACTAAGTTTAAGCCTGAGAAAAAAGAAGGAGGGGTGACTCTTGTTCCTAATCTCAGAGGTGATGATGAAACTGTGGATGACGGCCAAAATCTTCCTCCTCAGTCACCTAGTGGGATCTGTATTTCATTCCAGGTATTTTGATCTTGCTTTAGGTAGAATATAGTATCTTCATTCTGGCATTATCAACCTCAGGAAGCACAGATATGGGAAAGGCAAATAGGCTACAAATTGAAACATAGAAGGTTTTATCTCAGCATGAGGTCTACAACTACCTGAAGGGAAGTTGTGGAGAGGCTGCTGCTGGTGTCTTCTCACAGGTAATTGGAGACAGAACAAGAGGGAATAGCCTCAAGCTGAGTCTGGGTATGTTTAGATTGGACATTAGCAAAAAGTTTGTTGTGAAGAGAGTGGTCAGGCACTGTAATGAGCTGCCCAGGGAGATGGTTTTGTCACCAATTCTAGATGTGTTTCAGGGTTGTTTGGATGTGGTGCTTGGGGATATGGTTTAAGGTGAATCTTGTAGAATAGTGTTATAGGTTGGACTTGGTGATCTTGAGGGGCTTTTCCAACCTGGATGATTCTGTGATGAGCAGAAACTTCTTTACATTGAGGCTGATGGAGCACTGCAACAGGCTGCCTAGAGAGGCTTCCTTCTCTGGAGACTTTCAAAACCTGCCTAGATGTGTTCCTCTGTGAAATACCCTAGGGGATCCTGCCTTGGCAGGGAGGTTGGACTCAATGATCTCTGGAGGTCTCTTCAAACTACTAAAGTTCTGTGATTCTGGGAGAGGATCTGCTATTTGTCTGGCCTTGGACCCAAAAATCCAACCCAACTTGCCAAGTTTGGGAGTTTGGTTACAGAACTCTAAACAAAATGAAGTCTGTGTCTGCCTTTTGATTTAAGAGGAAGTCCAACAAATGTAGAATTTCCAGTTGTCATGCTTGATTCTGATGAAGGTGTGAATCACTGTCTTGAGCTTAGCTTTAAATGGACGAGGTAGCTCTCTGATGTACTTTGTCCTTGTGAGCGTCTTGGGTGGGTACCTAAATCTATCTCAGTTTTTGTGATAAGTCTCCACTGAGAGACAATGACTGAGAACACGCCAGGAAGTTTGTTTTATGAGATTCACAGCAACGAAACTGTTGGTGCAGATGTTCTATCTTGCAGCTCTACTGGATACTGTGTCTTTCTCACAAAGTGCAGAGATCAGAGAATCAGAGAATGGTTTAGGTTGGAAGGGACCTCAAAGATCATCCAGTTCCAACCCCCTGCCATAGGCAGGGACACCTCCCACTAGAGCAGGTTGCTCAAGGCCTCATCTAACCTGGCCTTGAACACAACCTCCCTGAGCAACCTGTTCCAGTGTCTCACCAACCTCACTGCAAAGAACTTCCTCCTAACATCCCGTTTCAATCTCCCCTCTGCCAGGTTAAACCCATTCCCCCTCATCCTTTCATAACAAGACCTTGTCCTCCTCAGCCCTCCTGTAGGCCCCCTTCAGATACTGGAAAGCTACTATAAGGTCTCCTGGAAGCCTTCTCTTCTCCAGCTATTAAATCTCCAGTTTAAACAATTACAGAAGAGAGCTGGAGATTTAAAAAAAAACAAAACAAAACCAATAACCAACGACAAAAAAACACAACCCCAAATCCCATTCCTTCATCAGTCCCATTATTCAGAAACAGAGAGCAAGCTATTTCACAGAGCTTTTAACTAACTACTGATGTAATTTGTTCTGCATTGTTTGCCCATTAATCCAAAAATTACTGCTCCCTTTGAAGCTCGCTGTACATAAAGGAGACAATGCTGCCCTTAGCCATCATGAGTATCATTTTATGTAGGGTAACTGTCTGCATTTGCCTTGCATTTTGGTTAAATGCAGTACAGGGCCCTTCTAGCATCTTTGGTTGCTTGGTAAGTTATAATATTTCAAAGTTAGGATAATTTCCACTTCAAAATGTTGTATCGTGATCCTCGCCTTCTAAAAGCCACTGGGATGTATGTTCGTGCCACAAAAATGCAGTTTGTCCTTAGATGAGGTAGGAATTTTGAGGAAAGAAAAGATTCTCTTTTCTCTGAGCATTCGCCTTCCGCTCTCTGGCTTTATTTTGCACACATCAGATACAGAGTTTGACCTACCAAATGTCAAAGGGTGAAAGATGTGCATTGAGTCCAGCTGATCATGTGTTTCACTGTCCCACACAGTGCATCTGTGCCTGTCTGTAAATGGGCTGTACACATAAGCCCATGAAGGCAGTCCTCAGTAGCTGTTAAGAACCAACATCTCCACTGTGGCAGCACTTATGTTATTCCTCTTACCTCCTCCTTGTTTCCTATTCAGCAGTAATATGACAAACAAAAGGCTTTAAAGCTGTATAAAGTTTTGAAACGTGTAACTCCTAGATTTTTTCCCCCTCAGGGTTAACACCGAATAGATACTGGAGAGGAGGAGGCTCCCATGGAGGCCTTATTGTGGCCTTCCAGTATCTGAAGGGAGCCTACAAAAAAGCTGGGGAGGCACTCTTAGGCTATCAGGTAGTGACAGGACTAGGCAGAATGGTGCAAAGCTGAAGGTGGGGAGATTCAGATTGGATGTGAGGAGGAAGTTCTTCACTATGAGAGTTGTGAGAGCTTGGAATGAGTTGCCCAGGGAGGTGGTTGGGGCTGCACCCCCAGAGGTGTTTGCAGCCAGGCTGGCTGAGGCTGTGGGCAGCCTGATCTAGGGTAGGGTGTCCCTGAGCAAGGCAGGGGAGTTGGAAATAGATGATCCTTGTGGTCCTTTCCAACCCTGATTGATTCTATGATTCTAATTTCCAGATCACAGAATCACAGAATGTTAAGAGATGAGACCTCAAAAGATCATCCAGTCCAACCCCTCTTCCAGAGCAGGATCACCTATACCAGATCACACAGGAACATATCCAGGCAGGCTTTGAATATCTCCAGAGAGGTCTTGAATATCTCCACAACCCCTGTGGGGAGCCTATTCCAATGTTGTTATCCTCACAGTGAAAACATTTTTCCTTATATTTCCATGGAACTTCCTGTGCCTCATCTTCCACCCATTGCTCCTTGTCCTGTCATTGGACATCACTGAGCAGAGTCTGGCTCCATCCTCTTGGCGCTCACCCTTCACATATTTATAAACATGAGTGAGGTCACCTCTCAGGCTCCTCTTCTCCAAGCAGCAGACCCCCAGCTCCCTCAGTCCCTTCTCATAAGGGAGATGTTCCACTCCCTTAATAATTTTTGTGGTTCTGAATCTGAGATCTGAGGTCCTAAAAGAAGGTCAATAGCTGTTCTTGAAAAGCAGATGATTTTTCTTTGACTTCAGATGGGAATATGCTTCCTTGCTATTTTTGATCAGTTTCTAAGAAGTAAGCAATCCAGATATGAAGATATTAAGAGAAGCATTCAAAGGGTGAGCCAAGGAATGGCTCCATCCCGCATCTCCGTGGCTTCTAGCCACTGTGTTGCGGCCACAGAGATGTGACTCAGTAGTATGCTGCCACCAACCTTGTGGAGTCATGGGAGATTAAAAAGCCTACTCTGGTTTGTTGGTAAATTGGCTATTATTTCTAGGTAGTGAACACATCCATGCAGGCTGATTATTAGCATAGCATTAATTCAGGGAACGAAATTTCAAAGCGTCGTACGGCAGGCTGGTGTCCTAGGCTCTCTCCTGGGTATTAGCATGGAAATGTGTTAGATTAAAAGCTCTGTTTATGAGACTCTCCTGTTTCCTCTAAAGCAATGAGTCTGTTTAACCTTCTGTGTTAGTTATTTTCCTAAAGATTTCCAGACGTGCTTTTTAAACAAGGATTAGCAGCAGGAGGAAAGATGGGTGGTGGGAAATTCAGTGAAATCTGACTTGGAAAAGGTAAGAAATCCTCAGTTATGGAACCGAGTGACAAAAGAGAGCCAATATTTTTTAAGCCTGGCACACACAGAACTGCAGCCATGTGGATTTTTCCCATTTGTCTTCACTGGGCTTTGGATCAGGCCCTGGAGATACCAGCCATATTTCAAGGGTTTATGATCACCGCTAACTTTGGAAGCACCACCAGGCTTTTGAACAGGAACTGCCTTCCACATGCACCAGGAGGAGCAGCCTTCTCCCTACTTTGAGTAATGTTACAGGAACAATAAAAAATTCTTGCTACTGGGAGCGTGAAGCTCTGTGGGACCGCGATGGGACCTGACATTTGTACAGTTCATCACTACTGTAGATCAAGGGATGCTACTTTTAGCAAATAATTCATATTCACTCCTTTTTTGTTAACCTTTGCTTCAGTGCCTTTGTGACAAGATGGTATGGGTATGTAGCTGTGTTTTAACAGTTTTTTAATTTCAGTTGTTGCTTGGAGCACTATGCTGGAAATTAGACACTTTTAGTAGTTCAATTATTGTTGATTTATTCATCCCTCTTGTAGATACAGTGACTGTAGTTGCTGTAGTAAGTTTATCTAGTTCTGAATGCCAAATGCCAAGTTCCAGAGCTTACGTCTTGGCAACTGCAAGACTTATTGGCTTGGAATTTGTCATGCCAGCAGTACTGCCTTATAGCATTTATTTCACAGATTTTCATTAAATAGGGGAAGACAAGAGAGAATAGTGCTACTAGTGACATTGTGCAGCAAACTGTTTACTGATGTCACACAAAAATCAGTTCAGAAGAAGGTACTCCAGGCTTCATTCTGCTGTTTATATTGACCTCTTTGGAAGAATAGCAGCATTACACTAAATATAAAGATGTTGCATTTAATATCACCCTTTGTGAGAAAAATAAAGGGGAAGCTTAGGACAGCAGAATAAAGTAAAAATGCTGCATAATGCTCAAACATACGTTAGCTTCGTTCTCATTCCTCTTCTGTGGCAAAGAGTCAGCAGAAACTTGCTTAAGTTCCTCCAGCTTTAGCACCTGCTTTGACTATTTTGCTACAGTCGATGCTGCAGACCCTTAGCTAAGGTAAGTTGTTAAAGTGCCATTTCCAGTGGAGTGATGATAATTTACTCTGACTGAAGTGTAAACTTTCATGCTAACCTACTGTAACGCTTTCCATCACACTGTAGACTGTCTACATGTGAAATATAATGCACCTAATGGCATTTAAATTAGCTATCATTGGAGGCATCTGTCATAATATAATCTTTCCCAGTCATTTGTAAGATCCTCTTCCACTGAGCCTCCCTCTATGTTTCAGCAGCATTTTTTGTGGTGATGTTACTCTACACCCGAAGGTATCAGCTCTCATCTCCCCTTGCCACTACTTTCACGTGCAGCTTTAATCTGTCTTTTACTCAAAGATAACTCCTCATGTTATCTATGGAGTCTTTCCTCTAATCTCATACTCCCTAAAAAGGCAGCTACAAATCATTAATATCTAGCTCTGCTCAGAGTGATGATAACCTGAGACTGCAGAGACTAAGGCGATGTCGAGCAAAAACACTGCCCTGTGCACAGCTTTCAGCTTACACTTCTGTTTAATTCTCCTCTGTGCAGTATCAATGCCACATTACAATCTCTCTGAGGCAGGCATTGGCAGCACTATCAACCCATCCAGAACCATGGATTCTTCCAGAATCATAAAAAAAAAAATAAAGCAATGCCAATTAACAACTTGCAATCACCAGTTAGTAACAACAGAAATTCAGCTGAAGGTCAGTGCCACCATTAAGGAGCTGATTCTGATAGTGTAAGCACAACCCATACCAGCTGATACACTCAGTGGAGTGATGCAGAAACAGCTGATAACTAATGTTCTGTACCCTAGTTATTGTTTCATTTCAGCAACTGTCATCAGCTATAGGTTTCATCTTTTAGTAGGGATAAAATGAAAAATCACAGCTCTTCTTTCTTAATTCATAAATGAAAGCTTCCCTTCAAAATAAAGGCAGCAAAAAATGGAGCTGGAAAAAAGAAGGAAGCATAAAACTTTTTCCAGCTGGATTATTTCTTCCTAGAGGTTGAAGATGGTATTCTACACTTAAAATGGAGAGTCTGCCCTGAAGTTTTCTCTATGTGGTATTCACCAAAATTTGAAGATTTCAGTTTTGGGGTTTTTTTTAATTTAAAAAAAAAATTTATTTTAAGATGCTGCCTTTTGTACTGCCACTGCTTTCTTCCCTGGACATAAAAAACCCAAAAAACAGACAGTGACTTTTTAATTTTTTTTAAGAAACCAGTCCTTAAAGACATTAAATCTGACCTCTACTCTGTCCTAAAGAGCTCACATCTGAAGTACTGTGTTCAGTTCTGAGCTCCCCAGTTCAAGAAAGGCAGGAAGCTACTAGAAAGTCCAGCAGAGGCTGCAAAGATGATGAATGGACTGGAGCATCTCTGTGGTGAGTAAGGCTGAGACACCTGAGGCCTGAAGAAGAGAGGACTGAGAAGGGATCTTACCAGTATTTAAAAGGTACATGTTGAGAGGATGGGGTCAGTCTTTTTTTCAGTGGTGCCCAGTGATAGAACAAGGGGTAGTGGGCACAAAGTGGAATCCAGGAGGTTCCATCTGAACACGAGGAGAATATTTGTTCCTGTGAGCTGCTGGAGCCTTGGAGTGGGCTGCCCTGTGAGGTCGTGGAGTCTCCTTCTCTGGAGAGATTCTGAATCCACTGAGACATTGCAATCCTGGGTGACTTGCCATAGGTCAAGCTTCTTTAGCAGGGCGATTGGACAAGGTGATCTCCAGAGGTCCCTTCCAACCTGCGCTGTTCTAGGATTCTGTCATATTCTTTTGATCCATATTTGCATTTCTCTGCGTCTTTGAAGCCTTGGCTCACTGATCTGTTAACTCTGGATAATTGATGTGTGTGAAACATTTCTGGTTTCCTTGCTGTGCCCTTTTCCTTGTTAGTGGTTCACAGGTTTTTCTCAGGCAGTGGAAAAACACATGCTGTTGCAGGATACTTTCTAATCCGTGTTTGCCACTGAGTACATTATACATGGGTGGCATAGCACATATTCAGCCTTTCATCCTTATCTGCTACTTCATCATTACTTTCAATCTGTAGTGAAAAATGTGACTAACATGTTGTGTGGTATAAATAGACACTGCAGGTTGAGATCGTTTATGCATGGTTTGAATTCTGATGAAATTTTATACTGCCCTCTGGGCTAAACACTTAACCTAAGTGATTGTCCCAATAATTTCGGTGAATCAAACCTTTTCAGATGGAAGTTTTACCTTTCATTATCTCCTAAATTGTTTATTATAAAGCTTTCCAGGAGTGTTAGGAAGCAAATGGAAAGGACGCACAATTGCTGTTCTTCAGTGATTTTGTGAAGCGTTATCTTGCCATTATAAATGCCTGGGAAAAAAAGGAATATAAAGAACTTTAACTCAAAAGAATATTTTAAAAGTTATTGCAGGCCATTGTCAATCTGGTTTTTTCCCCTCTTTTTCTTTTACACCCACAAGATTGGGAGTTAGACAAACTACAGAAGTATAAATGTAGGTCTGTGTATTTACAAGCAGCATTTGGTACGGTCCAACATACCAATTTAATGTAATTATGAATTTTACTTTCTTAATTGTCACTGTTATGTGATCTTCCCATATTTGCTATTACAATGACTTCGCTGTTATGTTTTAAAGTGATGCCTTGAGTCTGTATTTGGGATAAATTGCTTATCATTGCCAAAAGTTGCCCCCACCTAGCTGCATTGGTGTTTTAAAGTCTAAAATTTAGTTTTGTGTGCTTAAAGCAATCGTTGAACAATTACATTGGAAGTGTGACAATTGCCATTCATTCAGGCAAGATATTTGTTTCTTGCAAGAGGCAATTACAATTCAGTGCTCCTGTCTTCTAACAGGAAGATTTCCTCTGCTTTTCAGCTGAGTATTTTGTAGGCATTTGCACTGTTCATAACCATTGTGAATTTCTTTCTCTTAGCCTTTTTGGAGTTAATAGTTGTAATTTGTGAACAAAATTTAGGGAAAGCTGCTGGCTGCTCTCTGCTGGTCTCTTCTCGCAGGTAACTAGTGAAAAAACAAGAGGGAATGGCCTCAAGCTGCCATTGGGTAAGTTTAGACTGGACATTAGGAAACATTTTTTCATGGAAAGAGTGGTCAGGCATTGGACCCAGGGAGGTGATTGAGTCACCAACCCTGGATGTGTTAAAAGGTCATTTGGATGTGGTGCTTGGGGATATGATTTAGGGTGCACCTTGTTGAGTAGGAATATCAGTTGGAGCCGGTGATCCTGAGAGTCTTTTCCAACCTGGATGTTTCTGTGTTTCTGTGACATTTTTTCCCCTCTCCAGAAAACAACAGCTTTTTAATGCAATTAAAACATCCAGTCCAGAAGAACGAAGCAGTTCACTTCAGAAATGTTGTCACTTGGTTGCATGACTACCGTGGCATAGGCAAACCCTGTGGTACTCTCCCATCTTCTGGTCTCCTTGGCAGAGATAGGTCATGGATTGGTCTCCTCTTCTGCCTGTCCTACCGGTTTCTTTGTTGGAACTGTGTGGGGTGAGAGTGGATGTGATGGCACAGGACTAGTCTCCCCACAATACTTTAAAGCCCAGATTCCCCAGACAGGCTGTGTGCATGTTCTCCTGACAATGCAGCCTCTCAGTCTTTGTGTTGTACATTAGGACATTCAATTCTGATACACCCAATTGAGGTGATCTGGCAAGAGCACCTCACACAGCATGTGCTGTGCAGATGAAGAGAAGTTACCAATTTTAGCAGAGCCTGTTGAAACAGGACAAGGAGGGATGGTTTAAACTAAAACAGGGGAGATTCAGACCAGATACAAGGAAGACATCTATTACATGGAGCTTGGTAAAACACTGGCACAGGTTGTCCAGAGAGAAGGGAGATGCTCCATCCCTGGAAACATTCCAGGTGAGATGGGACAGGTCTCTAAGCAGCCTGCTCTAGATGAAAATGTCCCTGCTGACTGCACAGAAGTCAGACTAGATGATCTTTAAAGGTACTTTTCAACACAAAATTCTATGATTCCAATGAGAGTGACTGCTGAAAAAAAAACAGGTTTGTTTTTTTTCAGTACCAAAATCTGCTCATTCTATCAAGAAAAAAAATCCCATGGAAAGGCTCTTTTCTGGCAAGTGCAGCTAGTCAGAAGTCCCAGCTCCCTTCATGCAAGTCTCAATGGAAAATTTTATGGCTAGCCGTAGTACAGACTCTTTCAGAGGTGTTGAGCACCCACTGTGCCCATTAATTTAAATAAGCCCATAATGTGGTTTACATTTAATAAAGTTGCAGCCTCCACATGAACCAGGTTTACGGAGTGTTGCCTTCTTTCCTGCTGAGTCTGAGTCTGCTGGTCTGGATAGTGTAAGAGTGTTGAAGTCAGAGCACGCTTTCAGCCCTTCTTTAGAAATCTCCAGGCGAAGAAAGCCTACAGAGTGTGTTTTCACTCAGCAGAGATGACTTTTACTCACACAAGTAAAATGGAAAATGAAGGGGCTGGTACTCGGATGAGTCCTTTTGTTGGTTGCCCTGCTACTGACTTAGCATTATCGAACCCCGGTAACTCTGATAAATAAAAACCCTCTGTTGCTTTAGTACTCAGCATTAGAAAGACAGCTTAGGATCGTTTGCAAAATCTTCAGATATAGTGGTAGAACAAAACCATGAAATGCATGTTAGGAAAATAAGCAAAATGGGAACAGATCAGGCACTTCACCAGTGTGAACTGGCTTGCAAGTCTGGTGGCTTCCGCAGGGCAGCTACATCAGCTGAGAATCTGAAATTTGGTTGTGCTTTTAACAAGAGGAATTATGTTCTGTTAACAGAAGGCGAGTGTGAAAAGCAATGTATGTGTGAGTGTGTGCTGATTTGGTCACATGTAGAGCCAGAGTGCCCAAGTAAGCTGTAGTTCACAGCAAACATTTCTTGTCTTTGGCACTCTGAAGTCAAATAGACTTGTGGTGGATGTTTTGAAACCAAGCTTAGTCTCACAGACTGGCTGCAAAGGATTCCAAAATTGTGTCACCCAGCTCTGCCCATAATAAATCTAACCAGTTTATTGTTCAAGCCTCTGCATCAAGCCTTGGTCTAAAATTGAGTTCCAGCCTATTTGCTGCTAAGAAGGAAAAGATTTGTGGGGAAAACCTTTCCAAAGTCCAGAGCAGACAACTGTCCTGGGTTTCTATTTCTTTAACGTTAGCTATTTAAACAATTCTGCCGTCACCACTTAGGTAGCTGATTTTTGTGGTGAGTTTTGCTTTTTGGTGTCATCCCAGGGATGATTGGCTCAGTGAAGAGCTCTCCCCTTTTCTGTCTTTCCCAGTGGCTTGCCAAGCATTCCCCAGTCCTCCCCTACAGCCTTCAGCAACGCTCAGGCCATGTGTGAGCACAGTGTCTCAGCAGAAAGACAATCGTCAGACTGCTCAGAATGCACAATAGATGTGTTTTTATGAGTGCCATCTCAGTGCCCTTCATGGACTGCCACAACACCTTGCCAGAGCAGTGCCTGATGGGGTCATATATCAGTTTTTCAGAGCTTTTCTTGACGCTACTCACTGAAATGAAGGAAGGATCTGACCCTATTATAATCAAGGATATGTGGTATTGCTGCTGTGGTTGAGGGTTGTTTGGTTTTTTTTTTGACAAAGCACTTTTCACTGGAAAACAAAGACATGCAAAGCATGATGTTGTGGGAAAGTGCTGGTGTTAACCCTCCTTCTAATTCAGGAAAGGATATCTGGAACAAAGTTTGGAGGCTCTCAAAATGTTCCCTCTTGATATTTTTGAAAAGCGCGTTTGTTTTGCAGTGACTTTTGTTCCACGTGTTCGAATGTATACAAGAGGGTTCCTTCTCTTCTGAAAAGGTCAAAATTATTTCAAAGCACTTCAGATGATTAAAGCAGATCCTTTCACTAACCAAAACATCAGAACACAAACACTTTTGTTTTCAGCATTTTCATCTCAGTTTGGGATCAGAATTGGGAATCTTCACAGGAAGAGAAAGCTACCTCCCAACCATCTTTACTCTGCAACAAAAACTTCTAAGAGACCCTCATGTGTCAGTTAAAGTGAGGTCCCATGCAGCATTAAATAAGTAGAGACAGCTTCTGTTTGCTTGCACTGGTCTAAATTCCACACCTCAGCAATAAAAAATTACATTCAGCATGAATGAAGAGCAAATGGAAAGTAAGGACAGTTCTCCAACCTGCTACTGCCTTGCTTTATCTCAGAGAATATTCTTGCTGTCTGTGCCTCAGCATCCTTATTATGGTGTGTGTCATAGGAAAGCATTGTAGATCCAGACCTTTTAGTTCATTCTATTTCACATAAATGGCTTTTACAGGCCCTCTTTCTTGCTTGCAATCTCCCTCTCTGCCATTTCTGCCCTTCCTTTTATATTTTCCCTGCTCTCTTGTTGCAGTTTCTTCCAAAATCAATCAAGTTCAATGATACCTATGGTGTATTCTTGAGTGGTTAGAACTAGCTGGTTGGAGTGTTAAAAATTATCCCACAATGGAAAGACATGCAGAGAAATTTTACCATTTTTATGTTAATTCCTCACCCAACTTTGTAAAATTTATCTTATCTCTGGGACCAGAGTGAAAGATGGGCTTCTGCACCTTTAACAGCCTACATGGCAATTCCAGATGCATCCACTGAACTGTGCAGACTTGCTCTGCAGCACAGGAGAAGGGATTCCTCTGAGCCTGAGAAATGTTAGATTTATTGTGTGTAGACTAATAGCCTTCAACTGTGCATATCTGGTGCTCCCTAGACAACTTGGACTTTCCGCACACATGAAGCTCTACAAACACTGCTTCTTGTAGTACTTGCTCAACTTGAATTGAGCACAGGGAAATCTGTTTCTTATGGGGAAGCCTTGAGGTGTAAATGCCTTAAGTAGAGTGGCTGAGATTATAGAATATAAAATGGAGAATACCTCAATTATTTTATTTATTTGCCTTACAGAATCATAGAGATCTGAGGCACTGGAACATGTTGCCTAGGGAGGTTGTGGCTGTTCCCTCCTTGGAGGTGTTCAAGGCCAGGCTGGATGAGGTCTTGAGCGACCTGATCTAGTGGGAGGTGTCCCTGCCTATGGCAGAGGGTTGGAACTGGATGATCTTTAAGGTCTCTTCCAACCTAAACCATTCTATGACTCTACGACCCACTGTTACTCAGTGATTTTCATTCTCCACAGAGAACTGTATTTTCCAGTGTAGTAGGAGAGTTAGTAACATGATCTGGTAGGTGGCTAAATTCTCAATTGCACCACTTAATCTATAAACCAAAAAAAAAAGGCAGCCCAAACCAAATTTCATTGTAAGCAGGATTTCTTCAGCTTCTGGTATTATGGTTTAAAGAATCTGCCAATGTGAAATTCTCAAATGTTTAATGGCAGGAATGCCAAACTACAAACTGAATAGAATCACAGAACCTAAGAGGTTAGAAGGGACCTCCAGAGATCATTGAGTCCAACCCCCCTGTCAAAGCAGGATCACATACAATGAGTCATCTGCCCTCTCTCTGTTTCCTTTTCTTTCTAACTTCAGTAAGGAAAGAAAAGCCAACTGATTAAATAGCAGGGACAATTATAAATATCCATTAAATAAACTTAGATGAGCCTATATACACAGCATAACTGTCTTGATCAAAATATTTGCTGTCAGGCAAAGAGTTGACTAAAGCACAAATCATTGGAAACAACACTTTTTCCCAGCCCGGATTGGGTCATGATAATGTGAAAAGTATGGAAGCTCTAAGAGGCATATACTTCCACTGGGTCTGTTGGAGAAAGCATGGAAGACCATCATGGGGTAGAAGACTTTTATTGCTGGGAAAGCAGAGGTAGAGAAGATCCTGACGTGCTAAAAAAAAATTCTAACCTTGGTCAAAGGGTTGCTCAAGAGTGGTGAGGATATGCAGAGAGCCTGATATATTTAGGCTTTCTTACCACTATATGCCCCAGGAAATGTGCAGCCACAAAGCTGGAGTACTCAAGGCTGGAAGGATAGACCTGGTCTGGAGAGAGGCTTAGACTGCTGGGCTGCTGCAGATCCATCTTCTGGATGTCTAATGCCCTTGCTCATAGAGTACAGTGAGAGAAGCCAAAGAAAATAGTTATTTCTCTCTCCCTGCAATGTGACACAAGATCACTGCGAGAAAGAACAAACGTCAGGGGTAATTTGACAATTGACACATCAAGGCTTAGAGGCTATATTAAAAGAACTATTAGACATGTCAATTAATTTTCCTTTGCCTCATTAATGAGCGTCTTAGCTATGCATCTTCTGTTTGAAGCAGCAAGCAATCATTTTTCCAGGTCCCTTCATGCTATGACAAGTCGCAGCCCTCCCGAGACATACATGAGACAGGGTATAATATAGTATGATTATTGTTCCTAATTTCATGAATGACTCTTAATTGTTAAACTGAAGGGGAATTTAATACTTATTTTGGATGTTAAGTGATGTCTCTGAAAAAAAAAAAATCAGAGATCTATGCAAGTCAACATTTTTCAAAGCGCCAGCTTGTTCTGCGCTTTTAATTTGATTCTCTTGCAGTAACTAAGTTTATTCCCTAATTCCAGCCCCAGATTCCAATCAAAGCCCCAAAAGAAGGAAGGAAAACCCACACCCCAAAGCCAGAGCACACTCATTCTTTTGCTATGGGAACCATGAATTTGCTGACAGCCTTCAATAAATGCCGCAGCCAACTTCTAAAGCGCTTAGCACTGAGTCTCATGACCCACAACCAGAAAGCCAATCCAAATCATGGAGTGGTTGCATTTGTCTTTTGTGTCTAGAAACCCACTTCTGGAATTTGCTGAGTGGCTTTTAAAATGCAGCAGAAGGTTCAGTAACAGAGGGCATTGTCTTTGTAAATTTTACCTTCAAACCTTGAGCCCAGCAAGCAAAACCTATTTAATAGGCAGGCAAAAAGAAACAAACAAAAAAACCCCCCCAAAAACCCCAATCCATACAATAACAGCTAATCCCCCAAACCCTTCTCTCTTTCTTTTTTTGGTAATGATTTGAAGTCTTTAAGCTGAAAGAATAACACCAAATATGACCTGTGAACCAATTTGCCTCCAGGTTAAAACAGAAGCAAAATAAAAAAATAGTACAGTGTGTTAACACAATTTTAAGGTTGTGCAACTAAAAATATCAGCAGTGAGAAACTAGGGACATGTGAAAACTGAGGTTTCAATGTAAGTGTAAGTTCTGATGGATTGTGGATCAAGTAAGTTTAAGGCTGATCCTTAAGGAAATAAAGATTATTAAAGCAACATATTAAGCAAGAATAAAGAGTCTGTAAACCACTCAGAGCCCTGAGAAAGCAACACTGTGTTAACTGAGGCAGAAGTTTTCACAGTAGTCTGTATCCTGTAACCACAATTCTCTTTTAAGTTGTATTTCAGCAGCTGAATTCCTTGGGTACCTTTAGAAACCTCACCCTGACTGCTTTCCTTCATGAGGCTTTTGAATCCATACAGTGGTAGCAACCTCATGGGAAAGGTGAGCAGACTGCTGAACTCTATCCAAAGTGAATCCTTTGTAAACGTATCCAATTAGGCAACTTGGCAATCAAACAAAAAGCTCTAGATAGGGAGGAAGGACCCATAAGGATCCTTCTGTACCAGGAACTCTCAGAGGTGGAAGGAACATCAGACCCAGTAATGCTGTTAGTTCGTCACACTGTTTTTGCACAAAGTCTAGTTTGTTCAGGTGGGGAAGATATGACTATTTTGTAGACCACAGAGTGATAGAATTGTCAGGGCTGGAAGTGACTCTAAGGATCACCTAGCTCCAACAAAAGGGCAAAAGGGCAGTGACATCTCACACACACACACACCTCACACTAGATCAGGTTGCTCAAAGCCCCATCCAGCCTGGTCTTTAAAACTTCCAAGGATGGGGCTTCCACCACCTCCCTGGGGAACCTGTTCCAGTGTCTCACCACTGTCATGGTGAAGAACTTCTCTTTGAATGTTATTGATCCTATGCTTCTGTTTGAATGTTATCAGTCATATGGAGTCAAAGAAGTACAGGTTATTACAAGCCAGTGAAACCTTGTCCGAATTCAGGTCAGTAATGGAAAACATTATGGCTCTAAGATAATGAGATTTTTGTCATCCAGGATTGTTTGAATGTCTTTATTGTAGAGAGAAAGGTAGAAAATTAGTAAGTGCAGATTGGATGTGAGGAGGAAGTTCTTCACCATGAGAGTGGTGAGAACCTGGAAAGGGTTGCCCAGGGAGGTGGTTGGGGCCACATCCCTGGAGGTGAGGTCAGGCTGGATGAGGCTGTGGGCAGCCTGATCTAGGGTTGGGTGTCCCTGCCCATGGCAGGGGAGTTGGAACCAGATGATCCTTGTGGTCCCTTCCAACCCTGACTGATTCTATGATTCTAAGTGTTAAAACTGTCTGGCATTCTGACTGCCTCCCACCACCACCCCACCTGCCCCACAATAATCTAGGAAAACCTAAAGCTTAAATTCAGAATCATCTCTGTGGTGCCTCCTGAAGTTTGTTTATTTTTTTTCCCATTCATTGTCTAGGTGAACCTGGTTCTTTGAAACTCTGCAGTTGTCTTTCAGGTGTTTGCAGTTCTTTGATGAAAAATGTAAAGCTTCCAAGAAAAAGCAGGATTGTATCATTGCACAAAGACAGTTAAAAAATATTTTCTGAGAGTCTGAAAAAAGAAATTTCAGTAAACTGTGTTATTTATGACTACATTTGCAGACACATATAAACAAGGGGGAAAAAAACACACAAAACAAACCCAAACAAACACAGAAGTTATTTGCATAATAAGTTCAATACCTGCCAACTATTGTTTATCAGAGACAGCAAAATAAGAAGGCTTTTGTTCTGCACAAATGCATTCTTCTTCTGCTCTGGAAGCTTTGGTCTAGTGGCTTCTGAGCATCAGGATTTATTTCTTAACCAGGCATACTAGGGTTAAAATTATACCCCAAATAAAATCACCAGTCTAGCTCAGAAGGTTTGGAAGAAAAATTAAGCTGTATTTACAGCGAAACTAAATTCTTAAAGCATAAAATGCAATGAATATGTACAAAATTATATATAGAATAGAATAGAATAGAATAGAACAGAATTAGAACAGAATAAGCCAGGTTGGAAGAGACCTTCAAGATCATCCAGTCCAACCTATCACCCAGCCCTATCCAGTCAACTAGACCATGGCACTAAGTGCTCCATCCAGTCCTTTCTTGAACACCTCCAGGGATGGTGACTCCACTACTTCCCTGGGCAGCCCATTCCAATGTCCAATCACTCTTTGAAGAGCTTCTTCCTAATATCCAACCTAATATCCAACCTTGCACAACTTGAGACTGTATCCCCTCATTCTGTTGCTGGTTGCCTGGGAGAAGAGACCAACCACATATTTACAGTTATTTACAAATAACCCCAAAGCCCCCNCAGTTTGTGCAGCATACTTTATACTAATTAACAATCCAGTGGAATGATACAGACTTATCTATTAATTTCTTTGGCATCCGATGCTCTATTTTGTTTCACTTTCTACTACTTTGCTATTTTTTTTTTTTTCCTATTCAACACCTTTGGAACTTTCCTATTTCTTGCTTATAATTCAGAGCCAGGATAGAGGGTTAGTTTCAAACTACCACTCCAGGTTTTTTTAGGAAGTCGATGTGTATATATTAAACCAGTATGCCCGTCACTATTTCTAGTAACTTGTGAACATGCTGGCCAGTTTCAGCAAGAGTGGTAGAGTAGAGGGGAAGTACCTTGATTATTGACCCCCTACAAAGAGGGGAACACTGAGGTGTGACCTGCTAGAAAATCATTTCTCCTGTTCCTCTAAATCATTATGGCATGAGTGAAGTCTCACAATTGAATCTCTTTAGACAGCCACTGTTTTGAAATTTTGTATGTGGTGGATAAGTTGTAAAATAGACTTTTATTATTTGAATGGAAAGCACAAGTTTATTGCCATCTCTAAAAAGTTTATCACAGAATCACAGAACCTTAGGATTTGGAAGGGACCTCCAGAGATCATTGAGTCCAACTTCTCTGCCGAGGAAGGATCTCTTAGGGTAGTTCACACAGGAACACATCCAGGCAGGTTTTGAAAGTCTCCAGAGAAGGAGATTCCTCAACTCCCCTGGGCAGCCTGTTCCAGTCTGCTTTATCAGTCTCACTGCAAAGAAATTTCTCATGTTGAGGCGAAACCTTCTGTGTTCCTTCTTTACGCTTGAGCAAAACTTTTATCTATACATTTTATCTAGTGCGCACAGAAAATACCCAAGGAGTTTAGTATATTATACTTCTTTTATTATCGCTTGTAGTATTGCAAACCAACATTTTTTTCTAGGCAAATGATGGCTGCTGTCTCATTTACACTTAGGTTTTTGGGGTTTTTTTTACACTTAGAGAGATCTATCACCGTGATACAACACAGTAATTAGCAGGAAGTTTGGCGATTTCTTAGCACCAGGCAGAAAGATTTACTTCTCATAACAAGTGTCCCCTTTGGGGAGGGGATTTCAGATGAAGAGTACTTCACTGGATCAATAGATGACACCAACAGAAAAAGGAAGCCTGTATTTGTCTTGCCATGTCTTACACGCAGCTATGGGCAGAAGACTAGATAACAGAGATTGTCTCTGATAAAAATATATCCCTCCTCCACGTCCCAGTGCAGCTGGCAATCACACATTGATTTTCAAGAAACAAGCTGTGGCAATTCTATTTTATTTTTTTAATTCCTGTTTTACACTGTGGAACTGGAGGAATAAAGCCACGTTCCTTGCATTGGGAGCAAATTGGTGAAATTTCTTTCCAAAGGCAGCCAGGCAGCCGATTATAACACTACTTGAACACCTTAAACACAGCTAGTATCCATTATGTCATCTACTATAACAAGTGGGGAGGAGAGCAGTGCACAAAAAATCACAGTTGATTTTTTTTCTTTCTTTCTATTTTCTTTTTTTTCCCCCTTTTNATGTCCTGATCATAATTTCTATCATGGTTGACATTCTGGTCCAGTTATATCAGGTACATTCTCTGTAAGTCCTTTAGAAGACTGGGATAAAACCCTGCTTGAATGCAGGATCATTTTGCCTTGGGGAGAGAGTTAGTCAAAGTGCACATAGTTCAAGGTGGATTTCTAGTCAGATTCTGCAGTAGTGGGACATTCTGAAAGAAATATTTTTGAATTGAACATAGCTCAGAAGGAATTAAATTAGTTCTTTAATGCTTGGTTTTTCTCCAGAGCTATCAACACAAATTACTTTCTAAAATAGGCAGCTAAATATAATAACATAGCATTAAACTGAAAAGAAGAAGTTAATACTGTTATTATGTGATGCATTTTGTTTGACTAAATTGTATGGATAATTTCCACCACAATTTCAGTGGTGTTTATAAAGATCTTTGAAAAGATCTCAGTTTAACATGCTTTTTTTTTTTTTTTAATAGCTGTGTTTTTTCACAAGGTAATTGAATTTAAGATATCTGTACAGTATCTGTTTTCTCATCTTGATAACTGCTTAATAATATTTTAAACATAATGGTATGTATTCTAACTTTCTTCTCTTCCCTTTCCTTCCTTTTTT
>VWZI01007278.1:313479-353348 GCA_013396835.1 Psilopogon haemacephalus
TTTTTCTCTCTCCTTTCTTTTCTTTTTTTCCTTTTTTTTTTTTTTTTTTTCCCCCCCTTTCCTAAGGCTCTTAAAGATTTAATTAATCTGGCCTAACATATATATATTTTCCCCTTTCAGAAAGCAGGTTTTATTAAAGCAAAAGCATTTTTTACAATGCGGGGTTACAACATCAGTCATCCACTCAAACCTGAGACTGTTGTCTTTCATTAAATCCTTGAGGAAGAGCTCTTCCAAAATGGTTCATTACAGCTATCTTTGGACAAACTACACCTCGTAGAAGCTCTAAATATTTCAGGCAATTTGCTGTCTGCAAGAATTCTTTTTCCCATGTGCTACATTTTCTTTGTAGTTTCTTGGATTGCCTTACCTGGCCATGTTTAAATCTGCAAGGATTTATGCCTGACTTCATTCTAACTGGCATTATCTGGGTCTCATCACACTTCATGCTCTTCCTGGATTGCTGTTCCTGTGTCAAGCTTTTAATGTGCATGGCCACGATGCACAAAATCATGTTAACTAAAAGAAGTTAATTAATAGGCAATGGAAAAACTCATTGCTAATATCAAGTGTGCTTTAAATGCATGTCCCATTGTTCTCCCAGACTCCACCTCTTTTGCCTGCTTAGTTCCTCCTTGTAGAACTTGCTATGAAAAAAGGAAAGGTCATTTTTGTCAGGTCATAGAGAACCTTCTAGAGGTCTGACTGGAATAACGCTAATGGTCTTTTAGAAGCCTTTTTATGTACAAGCTACAGCCATATATTCAATTTTTTCTTTCCTTTCAGTTTTATACCCACCCATTCCTATGGTCCATGACTATTATAAATCTGCCCATGAAGCAAATAGTGCATTCAGTTTAACAATTCCAGCTTCAGCATCTTCACACTCGTATAACTTAACTGTGGCAAGGGAAACAATGGAAGCAAGCAGAAGTCCCATTTCCTGCTTCAGCCTGTTGCTGTGAAAACCAGATGCAACCCCAGAATTGAAGAGGCTTTAGCTTGTGACTTGTCTGTATTTGCATGAGAAGTTTGGTGACTTTCTGAAATGCAGGATCATCCTATGAGATGTGTCTCCTGACCTCTCTGTCCAGTGCAGTCATGAGCCTGTCAGTTCTCACTGATGGAAACTGGCACTTTGATTCTAGATGTACAGACCCATGCTCCTAGTGTGATGTTGCTGCTAATTAAGTCCAGGACGGAAAAGATCAAAGCTCTTTCTTTTTTCTTTTCCTTCTTTATTATTTTTGTTTTTATTTTTTGGGGTTTTTTTGTTTTCCACAAGGCTGTTTCTTATTTTGAAGCTTCTTTGCTCTCTGCTACAGCACTCACTGGAAGCCTCACCTGCTTGCTCGGTGGAGTTTTGGCTGGTACTGGATTGCCATTTTAACTTGGCAACTTCAGAGTCTTGTGTCCCAATGGCCTGCCAGCTAAATTGGTGTGTTACAGATGAATGCACAGCTCACAGATGGTGCTTGAGTGTCTAGTGGCTCTCAGAAGTAGATATGTATTTGGTCAGGAGGAAGATTACATTTTTCCTCCAGACAGAGCAAATGTCCTTGGGGATGTTTTCTGTATCAAGGTAGAAACCATTGCACACATCAGGTATAGGAGGGGACTCTTAGCTTAAGCAGTGCTACCTACATATGGATGTGTTTCTTTTTCTCTTGGGCAGGGTATGCCTCTACTATCAACATAAATAAAGGCTTTTTACCTTGCTTCTCCTGAGCTTCTATCGATATTTTAGCCTATCATCATTATTTTTACCTGAGATGGTCTTGAAGGTATATTTATTACTCCAATTGACCTGTAAGATTCTTCTCCAGTTCCTAAACTCTGTTTTATTGTTCACGTGCAGGCTTGAGAATTTGTACTTGTTTAGTGGTAGAAAGCTTTACAGATGGTACTGTTTGTGAGATCTATGCCTCCACTGACATCTCACATCCTCCCATACCTGAGTTGTGAGCTTTTTCTTATTCATTCGTTGCCTTCCTTACTTAAAGCAGTCAGAGGGCAAGAAGCAGGGGAGGAGGAGTTACATGCTTTTTTTTTTTGCTTCTTGACTGGCCTAGTCATGTCATGAGAATGAATAACAGAGGCAGTCCGCTGCCTTTTGTTCTTTTCTTGAATGAAATACAAACCAGAGCTTCTTCAAAGTTCTGAGAGCTTGCACTTGAGTTTCCTCGTTTCATGTTTGTTCAATTCCAGAGCTGGAACCAGACAGACTGGAATATTTTAACAAAATCTGTTCTCGCAAGATTTCCAGGCTGTTGTGCCAAGCCAACAGGCTCATGAAAATGCAGTTAAGCATGAAATAGGCAAAGTTTTAGTTGCCTACCTAAACTGCAGGCTTGGCGATAATAATTCGGGGGTTTTTGTCATTTTTGCTTTGTCATTGTCAGATGCTGCTCAAAGCTGAAACGTGCAAAGCTCTGCCAGCTCTCTACGAGGAACCACACTGTCCTCCAGCACTGTTGCCACTCCACTTAAATTTCCTTCCTCTTATGCTTCTTTCTTAGCTTGGTAAGAAATCTCTTCTTCCAAATGCCTCACTTAATGCCCTCAGGAAATTCTTAGTTAGCCGAAGGTGGTATGGGGACTGCTGAGGACAGGAATCCATTGCAGTTTGCCAATTTTCTGTTGTCATAAATGCTTTTATAGAATCATAGAATCACAGAATCCCTTTGGTTGGGAGAGAACTTTAGGATCATCAAATCCAACTGCTAACACGGCACTGCTAGGTCACCACTAAACCCTGGCCCTCAGTACCATGTCTACACATCTTTTAAATCTCTCTATGAATAGTGACTCCACCACTTCTCTAGGGAGTCTATTCTGGGGCTTGACAACCATTTTAAGGAAGATTTTTTCCCCTAACATCCAACTTAAACCTCCCCTAGTGCAACTTGAGACCATTTTCTCTTATCCTGTCACTTGTTACTTGGGAGAAGTGACTAACCCCTACCTCACTACCATCTCCTTTCAGGTTGTTGTAGGGAGTGAGAAGACCTCCCCTGAGCCTTCTTTTCTCCAGAGTAAACAGCTCTGATTCCCTCAGCTGCTCCTCATAAGATTTGTTCTCTAGACCTCTTACCAGCTTTATTTTGTCCTTCTTTGGACACGCTCCAGCACCTCAATGTCCGTCTTGTAGTAAGAAGTTATTATTCAAGGTGCTCTATAACAAAAGCTGAGTGTCCACCATTTTGAAGCTAGCATGGATAAAATCCAGAGGAATATGAAGCTGACAGCACTTTCTTCTGCTTCTTTTTAATGAACACATCCTGGCCCACTGACCCCCAGAGTCCATTCCTCAGTATGGAGGAACATAGTCATCCCTCCAAGGCAATACTCTGCCAGCATATATGCCCATGGGCTTCTTGGCATAAGCTGGTTGTGGGAAAAGTTCAACCGATGTGTTTGTTCTGGCTCCTGGCTATGCACATGATACAAACACACCTGGGCTGTGGCTGATCCAGAGCCTGCTGCCTGCTGGCCACCTCCTCGTGAGCTGGCACAGCCTGGACATTGGAAAGGAACTCAACTGCTGTTGCCCTGGAAAGGATCTCAACTGCTGTTGCTCCCCTCAGGTTGGTGGGGCAGCGCAAGTGTTGCCAGGAGCACTCATATACCTGTGTCTTGTTCTTTGAAGCAACCCAAACTAATTATAGCACTTATTGGCTGCCTATTTTTTTTTTTCCTGCTTTGCGAGGATTTTTAATTCCTAAATCCTTTGGTGGTTTTGAATTTTACATGCTACTGGCAGGCTTCTTTTCTTTTTCTTTTTTTTTTTTTTTTTTTAATTTTAAATTTTCTGTTAATGATGTTTTTAACAGTCCTCTTCCACTGCTAANCAGGTGCACTTGAGAAAGTAAACCTGCCAGGATTTCCTTCTGACTCTAGATCTTTCAGCAAGCTGTAGAACTATTTCTCCTATGAGCGTTGTGCTTTAAGGAATTAACTGTGTAACAAGCTATAGAACTACTTCTCCCATGAGCATTGTGTGTTAAGGAATTAACTAATGACCCCTCAGGTCTTTTGCCACCTCTCTTAAAGCAGGTAGACCCTAGAGAGCCTCTGCAACTGTTTGTGTTACCTGTTTTCTTGGGGCTTGCAAATGGAATCCGAAGCTCTAAATGCATACTAAAAAGAGAGGAGAGAAAAAAAAGCGTCTTCATCCCTGGCAAATGTTCTCCCTGCTTATATTCACTTTGCATACAAATAAACAAAAAAGTAATATTTTATTAGGAATCCAGTGGATAGAATAATGGACTGTAACTCAGCAGAGCTCAGTTCACAGCTCTGCCGTTGGCTTATTGGGCAAAGTCATTTGTATCATCGCCAGACGGCCTGGGATAAAGACAATTTCTTCCTAGTGCAACATGAGTTCTATAAAGGAAAAAAAAAATATTAAGCAGAAGGAATAATAATAAAATCCATCTAATGGTAATAAAATTATATGTTTTATATGTATGTTTATGTTGTGCTCAGTGGAATGAACCAGATTCTATTTTGCCTCGTGCTCCATCAGCGCTACTTTTAACTGGTTTCCACTTAAAAGGCTGAGTGTATTAATGGATTGTTTTTAAATGGGCCTTCAGGTACAGGTGAGCTTTTCAACTGGAAGCAATGGCATTTCATTGTAGGAACACTGGGCAACGTTTTCTGCATTTTCATTACTGTTGATAAGCCATAAAGGACTTTATGGCTAAGTTTAAAATACCTGCTATGTGTGGTGATGGTGTGTGGGGGGTGTGTGTCTTTTTTTATTCATAAACTGAGTAAAGACGTTGCACAGATCCTTGAGCTGTGAGGACTGTATCTCCCTACAAGCAATTTGCATAAAGTCGTTTGTGCCTGCAGTTGCTTTTTAAATCTCTGACTGCACGAGTAACATAAAACATTTATTTTCCTTTATTTCATGCAATGCAAGTAATAAATATGTTCAGGACCAGATCCTGAATACCTCAGCTGGTATATACGAGTGTAGCTCTGGAGTAAGCAGGGTCGCATTGGCTGAGAATCCACAAACCTCCTTCCATGCTCCCCTATCAGTTGTAAGTGCCAGTCTTGCAGTGCATCATGCAAATGTTCACCATAGTTTGTCAGCAGCAAAGCTGTCACCCAACAGTACACACTGCCTTCTATCAGCCATTACTTCCCTGTCATCATCATCAAGTGTAGCTTAAGAGAATCTGTGCATCGTTTCTTTCCTTCGGAACAATTTCCATTGAAATAATTGACCTGCTTTTATGGTAATTCGGGCTCTGCTATTTGTTGCTGCAGCATTTTGCAAAGAAAAATGCAAAACTAATGCCCTAGAACAGAAACATTCAGCCAAATTACTTACTAGTAATCCAAGGAATCATGGATAAATCCATTGCTCAAGTGGCTTCTCACTTTGGAGCTTTACATAGTTTTCACCCAAGGGTTGAGATTTGGGTATCTTGTGGGTGGAGGGGTTGTTTTGTTTTGGAAAGGTAATACTCTTGCTCTCTGCCCTAGAGCAACTTTATGTAAATCTCTTCTGAAAACTGTATCTGCCAGCACTGTCACTCCACCCACAAGCTTTCACTAGTAGCACCAGCTAAAAAATATTTAAAGGGGCTGTTTCCACTTGTTTGGTGCATTTCATTTCATGTTTCTGCCTCTTCCTTTCATTAAAATACTCTATAGGAGATATCATTTAAGCCTAGTGTTTTGAAGTGACAACCAGTAAACAGCCTTACAGCCTGAGTAATGAGTACCCAGGAACAATTTGCTCTAACTTTCAAGTAAGTTGGGGCCCAGTGAATTTGTTTTGAACTAGATTAAGTGATTGCAGTTATGGGTTGGGACTGAATCACAGAACCTTAGAGGTTAGAAGGGACTGCCAGAGATCACCGAGTTCAACTTTCCTGCTAAGGCAGGATTTCCTAAGGCAGTTCACACAGAGATGCATCCAGGTGGGTTTTGAATGTCTCCAGAGAAGGAGACTCCACAACCTCTCTGGGCAGCCTGTTCCAGTGCTCTGTCACCCTCACCATAAAGAAGTTTCTCCTCATATTGAGGTGAAACCTTCTGTGTTCCAGTTTGTAGCCATTGCTCCTTGTCTCAATACTGCTGACCACCAAAAAGAGACTGGTCCCAGCCACTTGGCACCCACCCCTCAGATATTTGTATACCAAACTACTGTGAATGAAAGATGCACTTCAGCACTCTGGGCTGCCTTCTCAATCTGTGTGCTGGGTAGGAAGAAGGATTTAGATCTTGAAATATTTCACAGCTTGTATATTGAATGTTCCACTCTGGTGCTGCTTGTTTGGAGGTAGCTTCATTTAGTAAATTGAGCCCATGTAATCTAACAGCAACTGTCTCTTAGATGCTGATCTAAACCCAGACTTTTGTGGAAAACCTGGTTACTCGTGCTCTTAGCACAGAGGTGAAGCTTAGCAGTGATCCCTGTAGGATGTGGATTTCTGCCATGGGTGAGGCTGGGCAGGACATCACTGTAGTTCTGCTTGTTTGGTGAAGGATGAGAAGAGTATTATGAGCTAAGATTGGCTTTTTTCTTTTCCCCTTTCCCTTCCCTTTCTTCTGTTTTTGCACAACCAGCACGCTATTTGCTCCAACTACAATAACTGTGTGGCTACTCCTGCCTTATTAACTCTCCTCAAGAAGTGAATAATTTAAGACTAGATTTTGATGGAGTTATTATAAATGACAAAAAAATTATTTATATAAGAATAAAATGCAGTACATGGTTATTGTAGTATAATACCATAGTCAATTATATTTCTTCTTGTACATTTTTCTTTGTCTCTTTCTCACGCAAGCCTAGACTATGATTTCATGATGTTAATGAAATGTGTTGTCATGTTCCTCTAGGCTGCTGTGGGTAAATAATTACAGTAGGAGGAAGGTGATTCATGATGTGGCCCTGAGTCTGTAAAGCAGAACTTTGTGACTGAGAAAGGTATAAGCAAAGCGGACTGCAGTGTCAGAAAGCTCTTCCAATCCCCTGATGGATCAACCTATATTCACAGCAAGGATCACCTCTCTCAGGCCAAAAGATGCTTCTGTAAGAAGTCATGTACTTCAGGCTTCTTAATAAAAAGGACATGGAACTGCTGGAGCGAGTCCAGAGGAGGGCTATGAAGATGCTCAGAGGGCTGCAGCAGCTCTGCCATGAGAACAGGCTACAAGAGTTGGGGCTTTGCAGCCTGGAGAAGAGAAGGCTTCCAGGAGACCTTATAGTAGCCTTCCAGTATCTGAAAGGAGGGCTGGGGAGGGACTATTCACAAGCTCTTGTTGTGACAGGACGAGGGGTAATTGGTTTAAACTGGAAGAGGAGAGACTGAAATGGGATGTTAGGAGGAAGTTCTTTCCAATGAGGGTGGTGGTTGCCAGGGGAGGTTGTGGCTGCTCCCTCCATGGAGGTGTTCAAGGCCAGATTGGATGAAGCCTTGGGCAATCTGTTCTAGTGGGAGGTGTCCCTGCCTACAGTGGGGGACTGGAATAGGATGATCTTTGAGGTCCCTTCCAACCTAAACCATTCTATGATTCTAATGACACAAACCCTACTTTTTTGTGGTATCTTCCTGAAAACTTTCCTTCCTGCTCTTCAACCAACTAGCTAACTAAAGGCTGGGAAAAAGGGCTGGCTGACAGCATGTCTTCTACACATGCATCCTGCTGAATACTGAGAATCAGGAGTAAAGCAATGTCAAGGGAGATCCCAAAACTGAGACCTGCAGCTGGCATATTTGGGGCTTTTATTTCCCCTGCTCAAACCTAGACCAAATGCAAAATCCTTTGAAGTTTCTCCCATGCTACTCACAGACCTGTTTGGGACTGCTGGAGAAGGAAATGTGCACAGCTATGGAAGAGATCCGTGTGTGTAGGCAGGAAAATGCAGTGCAAGTATTGCTGTCACTTCTTCTCCTGTCATATGCTATACTTTTATGAGGCAGCACGCTTCCTTCCACAGAAAAAAAACCTTCATATTCCTGAACTTTCAGAAGCCTTAACCAATATAAATAACAGTTTGAACACAACGACATCATATTTGGTCCGAGAGTTGTGCATCTCAGCTGCTTAGTCACTGAAAGCAGTGTAAATAAGCATGGCAGGTAGAAGTTTCAAAAGGTCAAAGAAGCCATTGTCTTTTCAGCTTTGAATCAGCTTAGAGACTCCAGTTTCTTGGAAACATAAGGCCAAGGCTGCATCTCTTTTTTTTTTTTTTTTAATCCCCCTTTTTGGAGCAGCATAGTATACAGCTTAAAGGGCAGATAATGCTGCACACAATAGCAGGACAGTCTACTGTATGTATCCTTTTTTATTTCCTCTTTCACTTCAAAGTAGTGTAAAGAGGAGTTTTAGGCCAGTGAAACATTTGGCTGAAGTCCTTTCACCCCAACATCAAAAAGCTGCTCATGTTTTTCAAGGAAACCAAAGCTTTTTCCAGCACAAATGTGACAATTCTTTCACAATTTTCTTAGAAGGAAAAGAAGTGATAAAGTGCTTCTCGGGGAGCAATTTGTGAGAAAATTAAAAATGAAGCAAAAGGCTTTAAAAGCCTTGGCTTAAAATGTGGTCTGCTGTTTTCCCTATAAAAGCAGGAGCCTGATTTCTGGGAGGTAGCCACTTATTACCCAGACTGCAAGGGATACATCTGTTTATTTTTTAGTCAGATGCATCAGTCAATTGAAAGTGCTGATCAGAGCCTTTGCCATGTTTATCTGCATACCAGGACTCTACGCTGCTTTAGCAACTCCTATTATATGTTTGTCTGATTTTTTTTTTCTTTTCTTTGTTTTATTTCCATATATTTACAGCTGCCATTCTGTTGCTGAAATGAAGCTGTCCAGACAGGTCGTTGAGCATTTATATTTCGTGCTCTACTCAGCCTTGTCTGAGCTGGGGACCACACGCTGGTGCTCTGGGGATTTCTGGCTGCTCATGCTGCTGGTGGTTTTGCTTTGGTTTGTGAGGCTTTACCTACATTATTTGAGCCAGTGGCTCTTCCTTCAGACCATCTCAGTTCCTGTTACAAAGTAAGTCCCGTTTTCTTCCTGCTTTTCCAGAATACTTTAACAAATAGCTTGCTTCATTCAAAGCACTTCCCTTGCACTACAAAGAGAATGGATGACTAAGACTCATGCTAAGGGCTCTGCAGGCAAGCCCTGGTAGGAGCATTTGCAGATATTGTTGGAGTGAGTCCAGAGGAGGGCCACAAAGATGCTCAGAGGGCTGGAGCACCTCTCATATGAGAACAGGCTATGAGAGTTGGGACTCTTCAGCCTGGAGAAGAGAAGGCTTCCAGGAGACCTTGGAGTGGCCTTCCAGTACCTGAAGGTGGCCTACAAGAAGTCTGGGGAGGGACTATTGACAAGGTCTTGTAATGGCAGGATGAGGAGTAGTGGGTTTAAACTGGAAGAGAGGAAATTTAAATGGGATGTTAGGACAAAGTTCTTCACAGTGAGCATGGTGAAACACTGGCACAGGTTGCCCGGGGAGATTGTGGCTGCTCCCTCCCTGCAGGTGTCCAAGGCCAAGTTGGATGAGGCCTTGAGTGACCTGTCATAGTGGGAGATGTCCCTGCCTATGGCGGGGGGTTGGAACTAGAGGATCTTTGAGGGCCCTTCCAACCTAAACCATTCTATTCTAAGATTCCATTATATTAGTTGCTAGAGAGCCACATAATCCACGCTCCAGGTGATCCAATGTGTAAATGTGACTCTAACGGAAAGGAGGAGGTGTTAGAAATAGAAATTTTTGACTCAGAACAGGATCTGTCCATTTGTGCACCTTGTGTCATACCCACTCCTCTCCCTTCTGAGGTACCCAGCAGCTTATACAACTTGCACAAGGATAATTTATCATTTTGCATCAACTATTTAAAAATGTCTGAGACGTGCACAAAACTGATGAAGCATTTAAGTCGTATTTGATGTTACCAAAGTGATCTATGAGTAAAAATACTTTGAAGAATTTCACTTTGATATATCAGCTTTGCTGGGAAGACTGCAGTGAGTTGACATATTTTAACTATATGATACATTGGCTTTAGCTCAGGAATTGGAGCTCTCTAAGGGAGTTCCAGGAGAATCATTACTTGCCATTACTTGCCATGAAAAGAAAAAATCACAATGTGATACATATCTGCTTCTCCATGAGTTTCTGTGGATTAAAGCAATGGGTTTGTAGAGCAAAATAAAAAGATCAGTCATGCTTAGGGAAGGGAAGATTTTTCCTACAGATTTTTTTTTTTTTTTCCCCTTCAAAGCACAAAATCCCAGAATGCTAGGAGCTGGAAGGGACCTCTGAAGATCATCTAGTTCAACCCCCTTGCTGAAGCAGCTTCACTGGGAGAAGGTTACCCAGGACTACCTTCAGGTTTTTAATCTCTCCAAAGAAAGGAAATTCCACAGTGTCTCTGGGCACCCTGTTGCAGTTCTCTGACACTCACAAAGGAAAGAAGCTTCTCCATATATTTTGGTGGAAGCTCCTGCATTCCAGTTTTGTGCCTGTTGCTCTATCACTGGGCAGCACTAAAAAGAGTTTGGACCCATGCTCTTCACCCCTGTCCTTTAGGTATTGATAAGATTGCATCTCAGTCTTCTCCATGCTAAACACCACCAGGTCTCTCAGTCTTTTAAGAGGGATGCTCCAGTCCCCTCATCATCTTCATAACTCTCTGCTAGAGTCTTTCCAGTAGTTCCTTATTTCTCTTGAACTGGGGAGCCCTTAGCTGGAGACAGTACTCCAGACATAGTCTCTCTATGGAGTCACCAGAAGCCAATAATATTCAACTCTGTGCCCCTTATGCCTGCTATGATACTGGGATTGCTGGCTAAAATGTAAGCATGGTGTCTGAGCAGATTCTGGAAAGTGTTGTTAAGGTGATCTTCTAGATGTTAATGCAAAGCCAGTCATGTGTCCCTTCTGGCCTTGCACAGCCCAGGCGGGCTCAGCCAGCTGGCATTAAAACTTCTGGGAGGCCAAGCATCAAGAGTCTGTGGAAGCAAAGAAAACACAACAGAAGGAAGCAATGTGTGAGAGAGCAGTGGTCATGTTCAAAGCCACTAATCACAGCTGTCCCAGGCAGTCAGCTAGACAAAGGATAATGTTCTCAGGCCAAGATGCCCTGGATCAGCATCCCAATCTGTAGCTGTGTGCCTGTAAAATGTAAGACTGAGTTGAGAGTACTACCTAGTCCTACCAAATATATAGTAATGCTCATGGGTTGGTACCAAAGAGAGAATCAAACCACTTCACCTTTAGCTAAGAGCAGAATATCAGCAATGTTGATAGACTTGGCATTTTTTGCCATGAATTTCAGAATCTTTATGTAGCTCCCAAAACCTGCATCTCCTGTCTCCTACAGTGCCAGCAAATTTGCTCATTGTGAGCTTTGCAAGTTCTATCATCTCATGGTAGCAATGTGGCATTTCCACTCACATTAGGGATGCTAAAAACTATGTCTTTGATATCATATTTTTCGCTTTGTGCAGCATCCAAAAATGATGCAGTAGGCAGAGGGGGGTGAGCTCCTGGGGCCTGTGCTCATGTTATGGTTCTGGGAGCTAAGGCCTTCCTAGAACCCTGCCTGCACAGTTTTAAGGGCCTGGATGTCCATTCACTGCATTGAGAGTCAGAGGGCATTAGAGGACATGGAGGCAGGAGGAGGAGAAATAATTTTGTTGAGCAGCTTCATAGTTTTCAGTCAGAGGGTCGTGACCAAGACAGGGATGAAACTTGCCAAAGCAACATGTTGTATGCATGATTCTCTCTTTCTAATGGCTTTCCCAGGAGCACAGACAAACTCTTCCTTTTTTTCTTATTTACAGATTTCAGCTTTTCCCTCACACTGTCGAACTGTGCTACCAGAACTCCTTACTGCAGACCACTGAAGAATTGGTCATGGTTGTGGTGGGACCCCTAACCCTGAATGCTGTGCTGCTTCTTATGGTCCTGATCAGATGGGGCTGTCAGCAGTTGTTTGACTCATTCCCTTCCTTCTTGTCAAAGTTTATCATAGCTATGGGACTCTGGACAGTGCTAGACCCCTTGGCGGTGTTTGTAGTGGATTCACTCCTGGGGGTAAGTCACTTAAAATAACTTGGACATGAAACCTTGACGTAGAAGTTTGTTTTATTCAGTGAATCACTGAAAGATATGAAATTCCACCCCTGGCAATGGAACATGAAAGTTAAAAAGAAATTAAATAATAATGTTATACATTACCTTTTTATTAACAAAATTCCCATCTAATGGAGTCACTGTGTTTCTGCATAAAATTAAGAGCACTGCACAAGCCATATATGGAGATAAGAAAGGAAATCCACCACTGGAATGATCGTGTCTGCTTTGAAAAGGATTGCTTCAATTTCGGATGTTAATGGAGATGGATTAATGAGCAGTCCTGATTATTATTAGCGCTTCAGATTTTTCTAAGCGCTGAAACAGACGAAATGAACAAAAGTAGAGGTTATTGTAGACTTCTCTGCTATACAAGGTGGATAACATATACAGGCTGACACACCTAAAAAGACTCATGTGATCGAGAGATATCTTTAAGGAAGGAACTTCATCATAGGTAAAGTCATGAGAACAAAGCTCCCAGCTCTCTTGAGCATAGCTATGTGCTGTGTAGCTGTCTTGGTAGGGCATAAAATCCTGCCAGATTAGTTCAAACCCCTCCTCTCCTCCTCCTGTCCCAGGTCCAGGAGTTGATGGGTGTGAGCAGAACAATGGAGGGTTTGGCCCCAACAAAGCCCCAAGGGCTAAGTATTTAACAACACCAACTCAGGTGTCTTTTGCTGCCCCTCAAATGTTGATGTGGACACCTAAGGAAAGGATTTTGAATTCATTGGCCAAAACAATGGGTGCCAGTGCCTATTAGCCAGTTTCACTTTCAAAATAGTGTATTTAAGGGGGTGAGTTAGAGCTGTTGTCTCTTTTTTCCGGCTTTCTTCCACTGGGACCAGAGGTCTATTCACAGCTCTTTCCCGCTGGCCATGTGTTTGCAGCCTGTTGTGCAGCTTGCACCAGCAGCCAGCAGCAAGGCAACTCTTTCCTCCTCCTCTACCAGGAAACTTTGTATCTGTCACATCAGTGAGTACAGACAAAGACTCCATAGGCGTAGTTAGAATTTTCCCTGCTGCCAGGTTCCTATTTTCTAAGTTCTGACTGTTTAAACTGTTTAAGCTCTTTAATTCTGTGTTTATAAATAACCTTTGTGTAATTGCTTCTTGTCGACCGAGCATCCAAAGAATCTCAGGGAATTTCCCCAACTTAAAAAAATATCAATAATATTTTAAAAATACATTAAAAATATTATTAATAATTCATAACCAATTATTAATAATCAAAACAGTTGCCCATCTCTACTTTGGCAGCTGGGGACTTTACAACATCTAAGGTAATGCTCAGTCTCCCACAGCATGTGTTTCAGATCTGGCTCTCACTGTGTAGGTGATACAGGGTCCTTCTGATGGGCATAGGGTTCTGAGGGCTCTTCTGATGGTATGGTGTTGTTGCTGCTCTGCCCTTGTCTGCCTTTCAAAGACATCTTTCTGTTGGTCTCAACTTCTCATCCACCAACCTCTGCTGTGCTTTTAAGAAGTCCTATTTAAAAAGAAGATTTTTCCACATAGTGTTTCCTATTGCAGTGGCTTTGAAAATTAAAATTAAAACGGCCAAGAAGTTTAATTGGCGCCCACTTGGGAGATAATTGCTGTATTTTAAGCATGTGGCAACACACTGTACTTTTTGCTTGGACAACCCACTGTTTTCTTTTCTATTTTTAAATTTCATGGTGTAAAGCATGCACAGAATTGAATTTTACTCGCAAGTATTTTGATGAAAATATTGTATTATCTTTCCTCAATATCCAGACAAAAATATACCTAAATATTTAGAAGGCACCTCTCGATAGTGGTGAACTGAAGGAAAGGTTGAGGTCTGCCTTGTCTTTTCTAGACTTATATTGAGAAAATCACTGCAATTGACTCCAGTGGAATTATGTTCAGTTATAGTCAGATTGGACTCAGTATCAGTTTCAAATAGGGCTTTTTTTTTGGTGTGGGCAGCAGGATGTGTGAGATATGGATCACAGAATCACAGAACCTTAAAGGTTGGAAGGGAACTCCAGAGATCATTAAGTCCAACCCCCCTGCCAAGGCAGATTCCCCTAGGCTAGTTCACACAGAAATGCATCCAAGTGGGATTTGAAAGTCTCCAGAGGAGACTCCACAACCTCTCTGGGCAGCCTGTTCCAGTGCTTTGTCACCCTGACTATAAAGATGTCTCTCCTCATGTTGAGGTGAAAACTTCCGTTTCAGTTTGTATTCATTGCTCCTTGGCTTATTGCTGCTGACCACCAAAAATAGGTTGGCCCCATCCACTCAGCTATTTGTACACATTGATCAGATCTTCTCTCAGTCTTCTCCAGACTAAATAGCTGCAGGGCTCTCAGTCTGTCTTTGTAGAGGAGATGCTCACGTCCCACAATCATCTTTGTGGCTCTCTGCTGGACTCTTTCCAACAGGTCCCTGTCTGTCTTGAACTGGGAGCCCAAAACTGCACCCAGTATTCCAGATGTGGTTTCACTGGGGCAGAGTAGAGGGGGAGAAGAACCTCCCTATACCTGCTGGCCACAGTTTTCTCAAAGCGCTCCAGTAAATCAAGTAAAATTTTCATTACACTGTCACAAAATCACGCCTCTCTCTGTATTTCATACTGAAGATTTGGTGAGCTTACCCACTAAGATTATCTTTGGTAGAAACTCATTTGTTCAAAAATTATACAATATACTGTGGGCATCCTTTCTAAAGTGAAACTCTACCTCTTACATGTGTTTTCATTATTGCATTTGTCCTTTCCCCCCCCCACCCCCCAGCATTCTTTCAGCAGCTATTTCAGATTTACTTGCTAATCTATTTTAGATCAAGCATTCTGAAAATGTTTTGTTGTGGTAATGTGAGTTATTTTAGTGCTAGAATGTATTTTAGTATCCTAAATGGCCTTAATACTTATGAAAGATGACAGATACCCCTTAGAGACAAAGGCTTCTCTGTTGACTAATTTTATTTTTTTTTGTTATTAAGAGTAGACTAGAGAGCCAGTTGCATATTTTTGGAGGGTTTCAACCCCTAGTTCAAGATGCTCTGTCAAATGTGTGCTGACTTACTACCAGCTTGTAGAAGGGTGTCCCAGGATTAAGAAACTTTCCTATGATTTTGGAGAAGGCAATTTTAGTTCTGGTTTTGCCAGAGCTTTCCCAGAACCAGTCGCTTGGTCTCTGTAACTTGTAAAAGGCAAAGAATAGCATCCCTTTAGCCATGTGGAGATGTGTCATCATTAAAAAAAACCATTAGAGACTGCAGAGCACTCACATGATCCTCGCTCTGTGGTGTGATGAGCACCAAATGCAGATATTGACAGATATTATTGAAGCAATTGCAAATGAAGTCACCTTTCATGGATCATGCTTTTGAGAGCCCCAGAAAGATTAACGCAACCTCTTTGCTTCACACTATTTTTATCTTGCCAGAAAGAACTGCTTGGATGAGAGAGAAATTTATTCTTATTTGCTATTCAAATAGACTTTTGTCTCTCTGGAGAGATGTCAAGACGTGACTGCTGTGCAGAGGATTGTCCTTGGTAGACAGTCTCTCTGGTAGGAAAATGGTGGAGGCAGGCAGATTTATTTTTTTTTTTCTTTTGCAAGAGAAGATAGAACATGGAATGGTCAAGACTCGTGGCCTGACTTTTGGCCTGCACATCCCTGTCGCTTGCACCCAAGGGAGGTGAGGGCATGAGGCTTCTAGCCTGGTTTTACACCACTGTGCTGTGGGGTGACTGGCTGCTGAGGAAGGGAAATCCTTCCTGGAGTCTTTGTGGCAGAATTAGGTGGTCAGCACTCTCATGGGGGCCTGGTAGCACTCTTCAAGCCTGGCAACTAGCACCCGAAGATACCAAAGATTGGAAGTTTTTCATTCACACTTCACCCCAGCAGCGACTGAGAGTGCAGTGGTCCTGTCTCTGTAGGTTTCTCTCCACCCTCGGTTTGTCCTCACCAAATGGAGACCTTCTTTCGTGGTATTTCCTTGCTGTGTTTTGGGAGAGTAGGACATGTGCAACCTGTTCTAGTTGGAGGTGTCACTGCCTTTGGTGGGGGCTTGGAACTAGATGATCTTTGAGATCCCTTCTGACCTAAACCATTCTATGGCTCTGTGATTCTAACTAGGAGATAATGTATTGTAACAGTTTGCTTGTTTGTTTTTTTGTTTGTGGTTTTATTTTGTTTTAATGATACATACATGTCTGAATTATTGCCTGGTCTATATGCCATTACCGTTCTCCTAGGACTTGTAACTTCCGTGGCAGTGTTGCAAAGGGTGGGGAGGTAACAGAACTGCACTCCAGAATCTCAGTCCTCATACAACTCATTGTTGGACTACAAAGGCAGCAAAAAAAAAAAGCAAAACCAACCAAACAAACAAAAAAAACCCAAAACCAAAAAAAACAGGGAGAAAGACTTTCTAAGGCTTAGTCTAGCCAAGTTACTCAGAAAGACACAGGTTTCTTGAAGCCAGAATTCCATAATTAACCAGGTTGGAAAAGACCTTGGAGATCATGAAGTCTAACCCATCACATAACACCTTCTAATTAACTAAACCATGGCACTAAGTGCCTCATCCAGGCTCCTTTTAAACACCTCCAGGTATGGTGACTTCACCACCTCCCTGGGCAGCCCATTCCAATGCCAATCACTCTTGCTGTGAAGAACTTCCTAACATTCAGCTTAAACCTGCCTTGGCACAGCTTGAGACTCTGTCCTCTTGTTCTGTCACTGGGTGCCTGGGAGAAGAGACCAACCCCATCTGGCTACAACTTCCCTTCAGGTAGTTGTAGAGGGCAATAAGGTCTCCCCTGAGCCTTCTCTTTTCCAGGCTGCACACCCCCAGCTTCCTCAGCCTCTCCTCACAGGGCTGTGCTCCAGCCCCCTCACTAGGCTTGGTGCCCTTCTCTGGACATGTCCAAGCACCTCAACATCTTTCTTAAACTGAGGGCCCCAGAACTGGACACATTACTCAAGGTATGGCCTAACCGGTGCTGTGTAGAGGAGCAGAATGTTCATGGGCTCCCTCTCTCAATTCTAAATAGTGGATTTTTTTTTGGCTATGTAGTTTCACACACTTGCAAAAGGTGTCAGCGTGATTTAATATGGACGTGGTTTGTCACTTGTGTCACTTTAAAAAGAAAAAGGTGAAGAGAGGAATTTATTTCAGCTCTGTGTAGCAGAAGACCTGTGATATGTAGCTGAATCCTTCTGAATCGATCCAGCAGAGGGCAATAATATGTCAATACAGTAGCTAGTCCTTACGAACTAGATATAGGAGGGGGAAAAAAAGGAAAAAGAGGAAATTAATAATTTTTTTAAAATATTTTTTCTGTGGTTTAGTGGAAGTATGATGAAATACAGACTGCTGCAAACCCTTCAGGATTCTTTGTAAAACAATACATAAACCATCTGACTGGCAGTTAAATTGTTTTTGTCCTATGAATATTAGTTTTTTAACCACTATTTAGTATGCTAAAAGATTCATATCATCTTCAATAGAACAGAAATTGTTATACTTGTTTACTCTTTTACAAGGGAGTTGAATTTAAATTATGAATAGCATAATTAATTGGGGCCTGTGTCAGACACTTAACCTTTGGAGAAGCTACTGATGATACAACCTTATCAGTTGCTATGTTGTACAGTTAAGAGGTGCCTTTAATTCCACTACAGCAGTGGGATTATGTTACAGCCAGATCTTGTCAAAGGTATTGGTCTCATCATGTCTTTATGTGTCCTCAGGAAAGAAAGAAATTAAATGAGCTATATCATAAAATAATGCTGATCCTTGATGGTTATTCAATGTTTTTAGGCTGCTCTTTGTGGTTTCCCAAACTGGATGGGCACTAGGAATGGGGAATGAAGGGAACATTGGCTATTCTGACTTAAAACACTGCAGACAGGCTTGGTAATGCATGTACATAAATTAAAATACTGCTTCATAAAGGAGAACTTGTCTCTTTTGCACTGAAAAAAGGTCAACCCCTTTGGGCAAAACTCCACAAAACCCCTGTTGATCTACTTGTAGTTCCTGTCTCCATTTTTCTCACCTCATTGGGTCTCAGTGAAGCTTTGTGAATCCAGTACCTTCTTTAACTGATGCTGTTTGCAAGGCAAGTGGAAAAGCTACCCCAGGTGTCAGCTAGCAGCAGATGCAGATGTCCCACTACTTCCATTTGACATTTTAGATAACATGATAAATACTTTTATTTTCCAGAGCTAGCACTGAACACTGATAGCATCTAAAAGCGGGTGTCTATACGTCCTCCAAAAACACGTACAAAAGAATGCAACTTACTGAGCCTGGTAGGAAGGAGCATTTTGTCTTCTGACAAGGGCAAGTCATTTTGAGACTGGCCAGCACTGGCACAAGTGTTTTCTGCTCACTCAGCATTCCTAAAAACAGCAGCATAAATTGTGTCTCTCTGGTCATTGAAATAAGGCAAATTTCAGCCTTCTCCCTCTTCCATTTTTCCTAAAGTATGCTACAGAAGCTCAGGTTTTGAAAATGTTCACTCTGACAAGGGTTGCATTGAATAAGCCTCCGCTATAGAGTGGATTCAAATTGTGCTAAAATAAGCTAGAAAATAATTCAGTTCACATGTCATGGTGAATATGAAATTCTGGGTGGCAGGCTCCTAAGTTTCAAGCTGTGTGCCCCACATATAACAGTTACATCCTTCCTATAGAGAAATTCAAGTCCGTTTGTATCTACAGGTAAATGGTTTGATCTGCTTTGGCATTTTTTCATGCTATGGGGGTTTTGTGTTTGCTTTTTTCCCCCCGCCGTGACAGCGACTTGGAAACAGTGTGGAGAAGCCCATTGCTGATGCTGCAAAACTCTACTGGGTCTTTGTAAGAGCAGAGGAGTCAGGGATTCCTGGTGCCTTAATCACAGTGATGCTTTATACAATCCTGTTCATCATCTCATCAGCGCTGTTGTACCTGTACTTTATAAGGTATGTCTCTTTATCTCATTATTCCTCTAAGAACTTAGGCTCAAGCTCTTTTTCCAGCCCAATAAAAGAAGGTGACACCAGAAAAGGGAGATTAACATTCTACAGCCTAGAACTGCAGCCAGCCAAGGACGGGCTAGCTCCTGCTTACCTTTTAGCATACTAATATTTGGTGGACACTGCTGTTGTAGTTTTTTGTTTAAGAGAACAACAGACTTAAATTATTTTACTTTTTTTTTTTAAAAAAAAAGGGGCAGCAAAATAATAATGCTCTTGCTGAGTTGAGATCCCATCTAGAATACTATGTACAGTTCTGGAGCCCCCAACACAACAGTTACATTGAACTGTTGGAGTCAGTCCAGAGGAGAGCCAAGAAGGTGTTCAGGGGGCTGGACCACCTCTCCTATTAGGACAGGCTGAGAGAGTTAGGGCTCTTCAGCCTGGAGAAGAGAAGGCTTCAAGGAGACCTTGAAGTAGCCTTTCAGTATCTGAAGGTGGCTTACAGGAGGGTTGGAGAGGTACTATTTACAAGGTCTTGTAATGACAGGATGAGGAAAATGGGTTTAAACTGGCAAAGGGGAGATTTAAACTAGATGTGAGGAAGAAGCTCTTTCCAGTGAGGGTGGTGAGACACTGGCACAGGTTGCCCAGGGAGGTTGTGGCTGCTCCCTGCCTGAAGGTGGTCAAAGCCAGGTTGCATGAGGCCTTGAGTGACCTGTTCTAGTCAGAGGTGTCCCTGCCTATGGCAGAGGGTTGGAACTGGATGATCTTTGAGGTCCCTTCCAACCTAAACCATTCTATGATTCTATGATTGCATGACTTTGTCTCCGTGGTCTTCTTAAGGGGACCTGGGACTCCTCAAAGCACCACGACCATGAAACAGAGAGGGAGCCACTTATTTCCTCAACAGCAACACAATTGACACCACTAAAATATGCCATTGACTTCTGAAAGTGCTGCCACTGAGAAGAGACTGAGATGCAAAGTCAAACCACTGAATAGAATTGGTTCTCTTCTAGCTCAAACCAGGACAAACATTGAGCATTGGCAAGCACCAAGAAAAAACACTGTCTGCAAAGACAAGACAGAGGCAGGTGTAAGAATAGAGAAGCTCTCAGCACCTGATCCGCCCTCCACCTGACAGAATCATCCCTCAGTCTCTTTTTCACAAACTTCATTGCAGCAGGCAGAAAGAAAAAAGATATATGGGCAATCGAAATTTCTGCAAAGTGTTTCAAAGCTCCTGCATTCCTGGAAGCTGTACACAACTCCAGTGTAGTGGTAGTCTAGTTAATTAGGTTTTGAGATCTTAATGCCTTCTTAATCATTGACTTAATAGTTTTGAATAGCTTCATAAGTTTTAGCTGCTGTCGTTTATTACTCAGGAAAATTAATTTAAATTAAAACATTTGTAAGGCAGGTTTTTATGAGAGTATTACCAACATCTTCATTGTCTGGGGAACAGGTGCAAGATCATCAAAGATTCCTTTCCTTCTGGATCAATTTTCCCATAATGTTTTCCAATAAAGGGGTTGGGGGGTAGAATGTTACTAGGGGAGAAAAGTTGTCTCAGTACAACACATTTTAAAAATGATTCATAGCAAAATACAATAGCAAAGGGAAGGTAACAAAATCTGTTACAGTGCATAAGGTCTCTGAAGTTGCTTGATAACAAAAAGACATTTTAAATGCTGAAGTCTGTGCAAAGTTACACCAAGGGTTTCTGAAATTTCATTGACTTTCTCTTCCTTGTATGTCTATAGCCCACCATAGAAAGGACAATTGACTTGGTCACTCTTGAGGAGTACAGTGCCAGGTTAGTAATGATAGCATTAAAACCTTTTAAAAAAGTTTTTAAGGACACCATATCTGCAATTCGTTATATTATTTCCTGCATATTGCTGTAAGAGCATTGGTTTACAACAGAAAATAGTGTTATGACCAAGGCAGTAGTATCCCTTTGTGACTATTTCCAGTGTCAAATCCCAAACATATTCACATGTAATGTCACTCCACTTTTTGGGGTTTTTTTACATGCATCCACCACATCCTTTTTTTGTTAGGAAAGCCAACATAAACATGGTGAGATATCTTCTGTGTTCTGGGACACTGTTCCACAGGGAAGGTGTTGGCTGTCACACGGTAAAGTTGTTCCCAACAATGAGAATTTCATGGAATCACAGAAGGTTAGGGGCTGGAAGGGACCTCAAAGGAACATCCAGTCCAATCTCCCTGCCAGAGCAGGATCTCCTATACCAGATCACACAGGAATGCATCCAGGCAGGTCTTGAACATCTCCAGAGAAGGAGACACCACAACTCCCCTGGGCAGCCTGTTCCAGTGTTCTGTCACCCTCACAGGGGAAAAAAAAAAATCCTTCTTATGTTTCCATGGCACTTCCTATTCCTCAGCTTCCACCTATTGCCCCTTGTCCTGTCATTGGGCATCACCCAGCAGAGCCTGGCTTCAGCCTTTTTGCACATACCCTCTACATCTTTATAAACATGAATGAGGTCACCACTCAGTCTCCTCTTAGCCAAGCAGCAGAGCCCCAGATCCCTCAGTCTCTCATCATAAGGAAGATGTTCCGTTCCCCTAATTATCTTTCTGTCTCTACTGGACTCTTTCAAGCAGTTCTATGTCTCTGTTGACCTGAGTGGCCCAGAATTGGACACAATATTCCATATGTGGCCTCACCAGGGAGGAGAAGAGGCAGAGGGAAACCTCTCTCGACCTACTAACCACAGCCCTTCTAGTACACCTCAGAATGGCATTGGCCTTCTTGGCCACCAGAATACATTGCTCAGTGATTTGCCATTTAGCAGAAGTGTTCAGCAGTGTATAAAGAGGGAATAAGAACAGCAAACTCACCAAACCACCGCAGCCACACTTAGAAAGCTTCATGGTAGCACTGATGAATAACCAAGAAGCTGATGAAATCACAGGCAGGGCATAAACAGGAGTAGGCATCTACTTATAGAATAGTTTCAGCTGGAAAAGACCTTTCAGATCATAGAGTCCAACTATTATCTAACTCTGCCAGTTCTGGTGCTAAACCACATCTGTGCATCTTTTAAACACTGTCAGGGGTGGCAATTCAAACACTTCCCTTTGGAGCCTGTTCCGGGGTTTGAGAACTCTTTCAGTGAAGAAGTTTCTTCTAATATCCAACTTAAACCTCCTGTGGTGCAACTTGAGGCCATTTCCTCTCCTCTTATCGTTTCTTACTCGGAAGAGACCAAACCCCACCATGCTAGATCTTCCTTTCAGATAGTTCTAGAGGGGGAGAAGATCTCCCCTGAGCCTCCTTTTCTCAAGATTCAACAAGGCAACTTCCCTGACCTGTCCTCCAGACCCTGCACCAGCTTTGTTGCCCTTCTCTGTCTGGTACTTGAATCTTTATAAACCAAAATAATTAAATAAATCTGGCTAGTCTTGGGAGTCTGTAATACACTTGGCATGGAGAGATATTCTAATTATTATTTGGAAGACTTCAACAGCATTGACTGCAGTTCCTTCATTCTAATTCCACTAGACATCAGATGAGAATTTGTTGGTGAAATGTTTTCTGCACCGTGAGAAAATGCAAACCCATCTCAACTGAAAAAGCTTGCAGGAAACAGTTCAGATTTTCCAGAATCTAAATATTCTTTGGAGAAGAGTTTCCCAAGTCTACATTGTTCAATGTTAGCAGCAAAATTATTTATGTATTTTTGCAGTTAAAAAAAAAAAAAATATAAAATGAGAAAGGTTCAAGTGAAGTGGTAATAAATTATTTTGCACCACTCACACTCCCTTCATTTTTTGCTTTGTATAAATTTTTGAGTAGTGTATTTTTTGATCTCACTCTGGAGAGCAAATAATTTCAGTGTCTTCTGTTCTTTCTGATAAATAAATTAATTTCTGAGGTATATTGGGTCTCATATCTCTAGAAAATAGCATTTGATTTGGTCTTTATTGCATTAGCAACACAAATTATTGCTTTCATATTTATAAGAAGTCACATTAAGACCCAAGGAGAAGTGTTTTATTAGCTTTTGTGCTAAAGAAAAGAAACGAAAGCAGGTAACAGGAGCAGGCTGAGTTCTTTTGGGCAAAAGGAGCAAAGCTGGAAAGCAGGCTTCGTGATTCTTAATTAATTCAAAGTTAATTATATTGTTTATAACCATGTGCTTAAAATCTTCATATAGAAAATGTTTATGGCAGCAAAGAGACAGTAATTTAACTGCATTAAATTTTACTTAATTTGAAATAAGAATGTTACATTTAGTGAGCTTAAATAAATGGCAAGGTCTTGTTTTCTTGTTTAGCAAGATAAGTGGCAAGTCACTTAAATTGCTGACCTAGAATTTCCGAGATGAACACCATGGAGTATTGTTGTTTCCAGATGAGCAGGAGGCCAGAAAAGCCACCAGCTTGACTGTTGGTTTGTTGGGTATTTTTCAGCTGAAAATAAGATACTTCTAAGTTATGAGTCAGTGTTTGCAAAAATGCATCTATTGTGTCGAAAGAACATCTCATGTAGATCCAGGGATTGAGACATATTTCGCTTGGAAGACACAGGAATTTGGACAGTTGCTCCATGAAGAGTTTTAGTTTTATATATATATATATATATATATACCGTGGTGGTGGCTGTAATAGTGATAAACGGAGTCAAACCAAGCCTGAGCTGCTGCAAACATCCTTGCAGCAGAGGACTAATCCATTTCTGCATGCAGTGACAAATTCTTCACTTANCAGGTTGGAAGAGACCTCCAAGATCATCCAGTCCAACCTAGCACCCAGCCCTATCCAATGGCACTAAGTGCTCCATCCAGTCCTTTCTTGAACACCTCCAGAGATGGTGACTCCGCCACCTCCCTGGGCAGCCCATTCCAATGCCAATCACTCTCTCTGCGAAGAACTTCTTCCTAATATCCAGCCTATACCTCCCCTGGCACTTTAGTATCCTACTCTGCACTGCATTTCACACTTTAGAGCTATTTTTATTATTTCATAGAATCACAGAATACCAGAGGCTGGAAGGGACCTTTTCTTCTTAGCCAGTTTATGTTCCCAGGACAGTGGCTACAAACTGGAACACAGACGGTTTCACCTCAACATGAGGAGAAACTTCTCTACAGTGAGGATGATGGAGCACTGAACAGGCTGCCTGGGGATGTTGTGGAGTCTCCTTCTCTGGAGATATTCGAAACCCACCTGGATGTGTTCCTGTGCGATCTGGTATAGGTGATCCTGCTCTGGCAAGGGGGTTAGACTGGATGATTATTTGAGGTTCCTTCCAGTCCCTGTGATTCTGCTTAGCATGGACATACCAATACAAGATCGATGAATAAGGCTGAGCCCCAAGGACTGTGTCTACTGAGTGATGAGAAGGGTGAGTTCAGAGGCTTAAGAAAGTTTTGCCTCTGCTCTGTCTCCCACCTGCCAAGAAATGAAAGATCTGTGCAGCCTCACAGAAATCTGAGGGTTTTGTGTGCTGCAGTGTCACACAGCAGTTCCTGTGCTTCTCATGACTACTCAGCCAGGCTCTGGGAAGGGGGAAAGAGCTGACATTGACATCAAACAGCTGAATTGTCATAAAGCATTAACATGGATGAGGGTACAAAAGGAAAGGCCTCAGTTCAGTATCCAAGCTCGAGACTCCAGATTTTCTGATCCTCTGGCTTGAGAGTAAATGTACGAAAGAGATGAACTTGAAGAGCTTCCATTTCAATTAAACAGCAGTGTTTTGAAGTTTTAAAGTTCATCCGAGGCTAAAAATGTGACACTAGGCTTTTCCAAAAGCCTCACAATATTTCTTGGTTTCACCTACATTGAGAAATACCACACAGCAAGCCTTTATTGTGGTAGGGAGTTTTACTGCGTGGTGCTTATTCAATTCCCTACCACAGCACAGAAATACCATAGAAAGACAAAGCCAACAAACAAAATGAGCTTTTCTAACATCAAGAGAAGTTTAGATTGTATAGACTTCAGGCTTGGGGTTTAAAAAAAGCTGTTGAGTAGTTCCTCTCTATATGATGTGGTTTGCCCATTATTGAACTCTGGCACAACAGGACTTCCATTCATGCATAACTGAGGTACTACATGTAAGCACTGGAACTAGTTAACCCAGCCCAATTTCAGGGACAGACATTGGACATTCCTGAAGGAAAGAAAGCTCAGGATCTTTTGGAGGATGTCAATATCTTGAAGCAATGAAAATAAATTGCTGCTTAATTTTACGTGATTTGATTCAGGGGTTGTAAAGTCTCCAGAGGGCTGGGGAAGGTTGTATGTTGGAGAACATGTGGGAAAGAAGCCTCTTGTTCATGGGTAGAGAATGTAGTCATGAAGGGAAAAATCCAGATTTGGAATACAAAAGGGTAAGACAACTTCTTCCTTTTTGCATGAAGAGTTCTTTCAAAGCTGAAATAAATGGTGTCATTTCCATCTTTAGGCTACATAGTGAAGGTTGGCTGTTGGACGTGTTTCAGCGCGTTCACGGGGAGGAAGGCACATTCTTCGTTCCACTGGATTTGGAGATTTCCAGTCAGGAGCTGAGCTACATTATGAAGAGGGCTGAGCAGTGGAGAGGAATTAATGGTGAAAGACGTGTGGTGAGTGGGCAGTCTCCAAGTGGAGTCTGAGACATATGGGCCCAAATGAATGTTTTGTATTTCTGGATATCACCTAAAAGGACCTGGATATGCAAGAATTTTTTTTCTTGGGGTGCTTCTTTGAATGCAGAAGCTGAAAAGCATGCTTAGGAGAATTTTGTGAGGTTGTTTATGCATTGTCTGAACATCCTGAGGGGTTACAATCTGCTTAACACCCAAAGGCTTAGAGGCATCACTGATGTCAAAAATTATCTATGCCATCTGCTGATTCTTGACTGGGTTGTAGGGAGTTACTACTTCTTTAAATGTCAGCATCGTCCCAAATAATTTCTCAGCCAGCTCTGCAAACTGGGGAGATCCATGGTAAAGTGCTTCCTGCAAGAGCGTGGATGGGGTTGCCCTGAGGAAGCGATGAGCATTTGGTGAGTCACATGTGAGAGCCATGCTCTCCTTCCTGGCCTGTTCCTTACAGGATCACCTAGAGGAGAGGGCTGAGTTGGAAATGTGCAGGAGGAGGTAGCAGAGGTCTGAAGATGGTCTGCTCTTCTTTTTCCATTAAGCCACTTGCCCTTATTCCCATATACAGACAAAGATGTGATGTGCAGGAGATATGCCTGTGTTTGCAAAGTGTCCAGTGTTGGGGATGCCATCCACAAAAAGAGCTTCTGGTTATAATTGCTTTCAGAGATCTGAAAATAAGTGAACTGACAGTCAGTAGTCTGTGAGGACCATTTTCTTCCTTCTGTGAGGGACTGTTTCTTCCTTGCTTTCTAGCTTTGTATCAGTACTACTAATTCCATAAGACTATAAAACAGTTCATGGACAATGGTTAAAGTGTTCTTCATTTGGATTTATACATGTATGAGCATCTCTGAGTATAATGATTTGTTCTGTAACTATCCTGCTTCAGTGTAAAAATCAACAGATTCCAGACAGGAATCTCCTTTCTCCTCTCCTTCCTCACCCTCCCCTCTCATTCTTTTTTCTTTCCTTCTGGATCAACTGATTTTGGATTAGGAGCTGCAGGTTATTCAAGTCTCTATAGCCACCTCTGAAAGATCAGCACTTTATATAAATATATAGCCTCAGTTGTCACGGCCGTAAACATCTGCCACAGCTGTAATTCTGTAATTATTTTCCACATTTTTGGATTTTTTTTTTTTTTTCTCGTGATGACAGTTTGGACCCTGAAAGGAAAAATAAAAAGGTGAATGTGCCAATTGAATGAAAAAACAGATACTTGGTAAGCTTAATTTCTGTGGGAAAGTGCAGAGCACCACATTGCACTTCAACAGAGAGGAGGGAAAGGGTTTGAAGAAAGGAATGTGGCACCACAGCCACCTGCTCCAGATATTCCCACTTTTTTTTACCCCAGTAAGCAAAACAACTTCTTTTTTTTTTTTTCCTTAAAACCTTCCTACCTTAAGCCAAAGCATAGCCACTGGTGACTGGTTTCTATTAAGTAAGGTCAGACAAAGAATATATATAGTGGCCCTCATTTTACATGCCAGGACTACAAATGCCGTATGGAAAAAAGGGGGTGGTAAGGCAACTGCAAACAACTACTTTTCTGTTTCAAGTGCTGAGTACTTTGCTAATGATATTACCAGCATATCATTTCTTGCAGCAGTAAAGAAAGGGCTGCATGAGGGCTTCAGGGAGCGAGAAAAAGAGAAAAGAGGAGAGAAGTGAAGGAAAAGAAGCGGGGGGAGTGGGTTAAAGATAAATAGAAATGAATTGAAAGAGAAATTTCTTCTATGTCTGCAGATAGTCTGACTCTGAATGGAAGAAATCTGGGTTGCTCACTGCTATAAGACATGCTTCAGAGGACAGACCACTGAAAAACAAGACCCATAGCTATAGACATATTTAAATGCCTAGTTTTGCTCTCGATGTGTAGCTTGGCATGTATAGAACACTATACTGAAACGTGGGTACCTGACCTTAGTCTGAATGCTTTAAAATGAACTCGCCCTCAGCTAGGTCCAGCTAAAGGAAGAGGACAGTTGGGAGGTCTCCTTGTGCTATGTAGGAAGCAGCACACATTTCCTTTGATGACAGCAGTGATGCATACTTTTGTCTTTAAGATCCCAAGTTTCTGATTCCTGTCTTCTCTACATCTGCATGACATTCATGCCTTTGCCTTTACATCAGTCCTAACCAAATGCCAGCCTGCGACAGCATTAAACACTCCTCTTCTCTAATGGGATGTACTGGTGCAGACTATTTCATATGAGCAGATAGAAGTGCAAAGAGTGCATTAGCACTGGTATCAGCAGAACCTCTGTTCTTTACCTTAGTGGGCAGAGGATCTGCCTCACAATGCAGGATATTTGTGAGTGGAGACTACTATCCAAAACAAAAAGCATCTGTGTCAGATCTTTCTCTTCTGCTTCAGTTTTCTTATTTATATTATTGTGATAGAAAAGGCAAGCACTGGAACAGGCTGCCTGGAGAGTTTGTGGAGTCTCCTTCTCCAGTGACGTTCAACACTCACCTGGGTTCAATCCTGGGCAACCTGCGCCAGGTCACCCTGCTTTAGCAGCGGGGTGGACTTTATGATCTCCAGAGGGTCACTTCCAATCCCCATCATTCTGTGATTCTGTAAAAACCATCAAAGCAAGTTTTGTTAGCTCCTTGGCAAATCTAGTTTTGCAATAAAAACTTGCTCCATTCCAGAAATATGTTCTCCACATGGAATGTCTCCTTGCAAGACCAATAACTATATTTTCAGGTCTTCTGTGCTCCGAGGCATTGCAGATACTGAAAGACCTTTTTTTTTTTTCCTTTTTTTTTTTTTTTTTTTTNATGAATTTACATAAGGTATTTATCTTGTCCCTCTCTTTTTGTATGTCTAATTGCACAAAGCAATCAGTATGGAAGACACATCACTAGGCCTTATTGCGTGCATTATTAATGTGTTAATTTTTAAATAAGATACCAAATTAACTGTGAGCAATTTTTATAAGGGGAAGCATGAGACTGCCATAGCTTACATCAGTCCGTGTAAAAAATATATTTTAAATGGAGGTCATTCAAGTAAATAGTCAGTCAAACCTCCTGGAAAAAAAAAATAGGTCTACGTTTCTGCAATATTTTCTTGCTATTAACCATGTGCTGCTCATTTTTATTCCCGGGATTAAAAAATTGCCCCATAAATGGGTATTTTATAATATGCTTAATTTCCTTTTATTAAATTGATAAATGCAGCAAGCAGAGGACACATTTACAGTGTGATGAGAATTTAAGGTTATTGCATTTTATAATTTTTATATTGTTGGGAGAAGCGATTTGTCATCTGAGGAATGACATCCATGCCATCCTTGCAAGGTATTTTCAGTTGTTCTTTTGATAGGAAAAAGGTCACTTTTGGTAGAGCGGGAGGACATCACTCTATAAAACTAATTTGCCTACATGCAAATTTTGTCATTTTTACCTCATTAACTATTTATCATCGAGTAAAAAAATATATATATTCATGAAGGGGCAGCTAGCAGCCTGATGGAGCTGGGACTAATATTTTGCAACTCTAATGATTTTTTGCATCCTTAATTAGATAGCATAAGGTTGATATGATTAGGTCAGGATGTAGTGTTTTTCATTAAAACACATTTTAGAAGCTGTATTCATAATCTGCCCTCGCAATTAAATAATGAGCCTGTGAGCTTAATATTATCGACCCAATTATTAGCCCATGGAAAAGTCTACCTTTCATAAATGTGTGCCCTAGGACCTTCATTAGCCACAAAACGAATTATATTTCCAGGTACACAGATTAGGCAGCCACAATCACATTTATGGGGTGGTTTGGAAGCCACCAGCACCCCCTTACCATAAACAAAAGACCCTGATTATTTTGAAAGAACTCATTCCCAATGCCCTTAATGAGGAAAGCTGCACAGAGAGAAATATTTGTAGAAACAAATGTTTGCAAAAAGAGTGTTTTGGCAGGTCTATGCTAGGAGAAAGCCTTGGATTCTCATTCATTAACCAGTTATAAATAGAGGACCAGAGTTCTGGAGCCCCCAACACAAGACAGACATGGAACTGTTGGAGCAAGTCCAGAGGAGAGGCAAGAAGATGCTCAATTGTGTTTCCAGGTACACAGATTAGGCGGCCACAATCATATTTATGGGGTGCTCTGGAAGCCACCAAAGCCCCCTTACCATAAAAAAATGCCCTTGATTATTTTGAAAGAAGTCATTCCCAATGCCTTTAATGAGGAAAGCTGCAAAGAAGTAAAAATGCCACCTACACAGAGAGAAATGTTTGTAGAAACAAACATTTCCAGAAAGAGTGTTTTGGGTGGTCTATGCTAGGAGGAAGTCTTAGCCTCTCATTTATTAACCGGTTATAAATAGAGAAACAGAGTTCTGGAGCCCCCAACACAAGAAAGATAGGGAACTGTTGGAGCAAGTCCAGAGGAGAGCCAAGAAGATGCTCAATTGTATTTCCAGGTACACAGATTACACAGCCACAGTCACATTTACAGGGCGCTTTGAAAGCCACCAATGTCCCCTTATCATAAACAAAAGCCCTTGATTATTTTGAAAGAAGTCATTCCCAGTGTCTTTAACGGGGAAAGATGCAAAAAAAGTGAAAATGCCACCTACATAGAGAGAAATACTTGTGGAAAGAAACATTTGCAGAAAGAGTGCTAGGAGGAAGTCTTGGACTCTCATTCATTAACCAGTTATAAATAGAGAAACAGAGTTCTGGAGCCCCCAACACAAGAAAGATAGGGAACTGTTGGAGCAAGTCCAGAGGAGAGCCAAGAAGATGCTCAATGGGCTGGAGTACCTCTCCTATTATGACAGAATGAGAGAGTTGGGTCTAGTTGAGACTGTCTAGGTTACAATACTAGTGGTGAGAAAAGCTGTAGAAGCAGGAAGCTGAACCAGCACCATTAGTAGACCAAGCACAGACCCGAAAAGGTTTGCTTATTGAGAGAGCATCTGAGTTAAAAAAAAAAAAAAAAACAAACCTGCAAGCTCTATAGGCAAGAAGATAATGTGAGACTTACACTTGAAATAAAGCCTGATGCACTGCAAAATTATTTTAATGAGACTGAGGCTAATTTTCTAATTCTGAAATGATATTACAGCAAACCATAAAAAATTACCCGGCAGTAGTTTTTTGAAAGGGAAATATATTTGTAATTATCTTGAACACACAAGATTACTGCAGGGCCTATTATCGACACCATTTTTGGTACCACTTTACACTAATTTGCATTTATTACTCTCAGGCCAACTATTAATATGTTAATAAATAAGTCATTAATACTTGTTATTTAATTGCTATCTATTTATTCTTGTTCAATAATGCATTAATTACTTGTGAATAGTTGAGGGCGAAATCCTGCCCTTGCTAGCGGATTCAGCAGGGGCAAGAGAGGAGGATGATGCTGGACATGTTGGCACGGTGAGAGCTGGTAGAGAGGAGGTCATTTAACTCATTTAGTATAAGGAGGTTAACTTTCCATCTTGTCTTAGAGGAAGCTTTGTGAGCATCCAGGTAGTCTGCGCCGCAGCAAAGCTGCTCAGCCACAGGTGAAGGATGCTGGAGGCACCTGAGAGCACTGTAATGTCTCTTTTCTTACAGTAATAGAATCACAGGATTGGTTTGATTGGAAGGGACCTTTAAGATCAAGTCCAGTTGTTGGCATGGCACTAACAGGTCACCACTAAACTGTGTCCCTCAGCACCACATCTACACACTGTTTAAATCCCTCCAGGGGTTTCATATTCTTCCACCACTTCTCTGGGCAGAAAGTTTCAGAACTTGACAACCTTTTTGGTAAAGAAATTGTTCCTAATGCCCAACCTACTTTCTTAATTGCCAGTATGAGTAAATCACTGTGATATTATGGGGTAACAGACAATTACTTTAACCAGCATAAGTAAACTGCCCTGCTAGTCTAGGACAATTCAGCTCAGTGTGTTGAGGTGAGATGATAAGACTAAGAAATAATCACCCCTCTACTACAGAAATTGTAGGAGGGAAATCTTCACCCCCTTGCAGACAACAGCAAAACTGGCACTGAATTCAGTAGGGCCAGAATTTCCATCTGTCTGTGTAAGCAAAGGAGAAGGCAGGAATTAGGGCCATGTCTTCCTGAACTTCTATGTGATTTGTGAATGTAAGGTCAGATTCTCATCTGGGATAAATTATTGGAGGCAGTCTGTATTTTTTTTGAAGATTGAAAGAGATATGGAAAGTTGTGAGATGAGCAGAGGGAAGGCTCAGCCTAGTAAAGGCATATTAGAGAAAATGGAGCAAAATGTAAGGTCAGAAAAGAGTGCAGCATTCCGTCGCCTCTTCGGTTTAAACTAAAATGAATTCTGTATGAAATGATGAGGCCTTGAACTGTGTAGGATCAAATTGGCCAGATGGTTTGAAACACTTTGCTTGCTGTACTTTCAGAGCATTTAGTCCACAGGGAGCAGTGGGTGAAAAGAGGCAAGGGGGGAAATACGGACGGTCAGAAGCATCTGGAATAGCCAACTATGCTGCCCGTACTCTGGCATGCCATTAAGCCTCGCGCCGCTTGATTAGTAATTCATCACACAGGCTGTATGTGCGAGCTGTGGAATGCAAGGTAATGCAGCCCAGGTAAAGGAAAACCTTATTTTGCTTGGGTGGATGGCTCTAACGAGTGCAACTGCTTAAACAGATGTGTGCACAAAAGGAAGCCTTGTAATAAATTACAAGAGTGGTAGATTGGATGCAATCAACAAGTAAACTAATGGAAATGGCATTAGAAACTGAGCCAGTAGAGTAACTCTGTGCAGGACTGTCCTGATTAGTTGTTCGATCACATCTTAAAGAATAGTAATTTATTTTTTTTAAAAAAACAGTAAAATGACTTAAAATGGATTATAAAAAATAAATAAATTAATGCAAACAGGTAAACTAATGTCCCTGCCTATGGCACAGGGGGGTTGGAACTGGATGATCTTTGAGGTCCCTTCCAGTCTAAACCATTTTATGATTCTATGATACAACAGGAAGCTTCTCTAAAGTTGAAAGTTGTATGACAATAAATTAATATAACAACAACAATAACAATAATAATAATAATAGAAAGGGAAACCATGCAGAGCCAAGTGTTGTGAGAGATTTCCTGGGTTTCTTTTTTGGTTGCCATGTGATATCTCATATGATAAGGCAATAGATTGAAAAGAAAATTATTTAATCAAACTTCACGGAATTTCCTTAGGGACGTTGTAAACACGATACTGTTTTAAGAGAAGATGTAAATTGTTTCCCTTTTCAAAGCAAACTGGTTTATCAAAGTCTCCTTTCCTGTTCCCGTTATATGCACAATATAGCACCTGTAGAGTGAATGGTGAGAGATCATTTTAATCCTACAGTCAATACATGAGTTATATGAAGGGGTTAGTACAGAGAGACTAAATTAATTGTCTGCTGACATACTTCTGATTGCTATACTGACAGAAAGGTGTTCATTTCTGTAATACTTCAGCAGATAGCCAAAGTATTTTGTCAGAGAGGTTGGACAGTGATGGAGGAGGAGTACACTTAACTGTAATTTTTGTAGTAATTCATGGGAAGCGTCATTGACATGTGCTAATGGCGCTTGATTGCCCTCAAGATGTTTTCACAACAGAATTCTGCAAGTGCCACATCAAGGTTTGCTCAGTCAAATGCTTTATTTTTTTTTTTTCTTTCCTTCCTCACATCTAGATAATTTGTGACCACAGGCAAAGTTTGGAAAATCCAAGGTGGTTTGCAGCACACTGTTGGGGTGAATCTGTCATCAACTGGCTAGTATGGATCGGTGCACTAATGAAGAGCAAGCTCCTTGGGTTTTTGGTTTCCTTTTGTCATTTCTGTGCAAGCAATCCATTTAATTTCTTCTCCATGGCAGGGCATGTTATACATCTCATCCCACATAATCTGACTTGCATTATAATTTGATTCATACACAGCCTTTCCACAGAGATTAATTAGCAGCAGGTTTGAAGTTCGCAAGTGGAAAATATGATAATTAGTTTTCTTGGAATGTTAACAATTCAACACTTCAGGTTCTCTCCGTCTTTGTCTCGAATGAAGCTGCGGCGAACAAGCACCATTTCTCTTCTAAACCAGACTCTTGTGAGGTTTGAAATACACACATTTTCATCAAGCTGGATAATTTGTGTAGAAAATTTACTAGCTTGTGAAATATTGCAGGAGTAATTCCTGCAGTGACTCCCTCTTCCCCTTGGTAGGTTGAAGTATGAAGTATGATGTGAGCACTTCTGAAACCCCTCCCCAGGACAGTCACTTATTTAACAACAGTGATTCCTATCCTTTGTTAACAAAAAATCAGCTGACTCTTCATTCCTGCACAGAGCAGAATTAGCCGGTACATTTCTCATACTGTTGTGGGGCAGTGCTCTAAACGAGGTTCTCTTGACACCTTTGATTCCTTGTTCCTAGAGTCAAATAACTTAGGAGGATTCTGAAAAGAATTAGCAATTTATCTGACTAATGAGAACATTTGAAGTTACAATAATGGGTAAAAATGTTATATGAGATATCAGTCCTGGTGATTTAAAGACATGATATAAATGAGGGGACTTGAGGAACTCACTTAAGTTGTTGTGGTCTTGTCCATTATGGGGGGTGTAGCTGTTCAAAATCTAATACTTCTTTAATTATTTGTGATTTATCCTTGGTATTGTGCTGACTTCTTTTTCCCAATGATACGACTTTTGAAAAAGCCCTTACCCTTCTCTAATTGCTGGACTCATCTCAGCTTCTTGCATCTTTGGCACCAGCTGTCCTCTGAGCTTGGGCAGGGTTCTGTCATTGCCCATTGATCATGTCAGGTGAAGAATGACTGAAATGCTTCTACCAATGTGAGATCCAAATCGCCATGTGGTTGTGAGCTTCGGATGGGATTGCATGAATTTCACCTGTGCCCAATTAGGTTTCTAATTGCAAGCATGCTTTTGCAACTCAGGCCCTTAATGTCTTCCTTTGGAGGAAATGGCTTTACTACCGTTCTGCCATTGTCACACAGAAGGCTGCTAACAAAGAGTGAATTACTTCAGATGTAGGTGCTTTAGAGATTCCTTGAAGATTGTCACAAAACGGAACCCTCAAGCACTTGACTTTGTAGTAATCACCATTAAATATTCCAGGATCAAATGGGTTATTTTTCCCCCTTTAAATGTAAAATTCACCATGCTGACAGCAGAGACTACTGAAAACACCTGCACATAGCATAACAAAATCTTGCTTGCTGAATGGGGCTGGAAGGACATAGCAAGCACGGGACAAGGTCTCACTGCATGTAAGAGCAGCTCTGGAAGACTCAGTGGGAGGGCTGAGGTCCTGCTGTTCTCTCCAAAATGAGCTTAGCAAACATGTAGGCTTATTCGCAGCCCAAACAAGTCCATCTTCTTTTTCTGTCCTTCCTGCAATGAATGTGCCGAAGATTTTCATTTCAGAGTGGGCTACAAAGCCCATCTCTGGCACAAGATTTGAACTAGTTTCTCTTTGAAGTTGTATAGAAGTGGAGGCTCAGTTAGATTTCCTCTGCTAATACCTGACAGCTGTGTCCAGAGCTTATTTCTGGAGCTTTCTGAAGGGGTCATGATTTTCATTCTTAAGTGTGCTTCAGGACAGAAACGTGCATTCACCGTGCTTCCCATCCACATTGCTTTTCCTGTCTTAGTGATAATCAGGGTATCTAAAGCAACAGTAGTCTCCTGAGTCTATTTGGAACCTAGCATGAGTGCCTCTGAGGCCGGCCAGTGAGACCATTGGTGCACAGAGCCTTGTTTTCTCCTGATCGACAAAGGAGGAGAGGAAGCCATGCCCCAGGGAGGTGAGGTTGTAAGGAATTCCTGCCAACAACAAAAAAAGAGAAGGAGGCAAATTGACTGTTTTATTAGGAACATGATCTGTAGTGGTTTTCATCTGGAGAGGGGATCGTTGCATGCTGATGAATATGGGTATCGTATCGCAAGAGTGCTAAAATGCCCCTGAGCGAGCGTGTTCCTTCAGCTCTCCTTCAGCAACTCCTGCTATCCCAGCCACTGACCTGTGAAATGTGGTCGTGTCCTCTGCATTTTTCCTCTATTTTGAAAGCTGTTCTTTTCATCCTGCAAAATATTGCCCTAAACAGTTGCACAGGAGTTGTACTTGCAAGGATTTGTCTATGAATATTAATGGAAAATCCAATGAGCTGGGTGGTCAGAGCAGGGCAATTATCTCATTCAGGGAACACCTAAGTAGAGCAGAGCAGGTTTTATAAATTTACTGTTTGAAAACTTACTTAATTTTGTCCAAAACAGAAAAAAAAAAATTAAATGCACTTTACAAAAATCAGTAGTCTAATAAAAATTAACATTTCATAGAATCATAGAATGGTTTAGATTGGAAGAAATCTCAAAGATCATCTACTTCCAGACCCCTGCCATAGGCAGGGACACCTCCCACTAGAACAGGTCACTCAAAGCCTCATCCAACCTGGCCTTGAACATGTCCAAGGAGGGAACAGCCACAAGCTCCCTGGGCAACCTGTGCCAGTGTCTCAACACCCTCACTGGAAAGAACTTGTTCCTAACATCCAGTTTAAATCTCTCCTCTACCAGTTTAAGTCCATTACCTCTCATCCTGTCATTACAAGACCTTGCCAGTAGTCCCTTCCCAGCCTTCCTGTATTTACACACCAGGCTCCTTGATTATGGCCCTAACTGTTCATCATCTTTCCAGTGACACTAGCATCAGCACATCAATTTAAAACATTGATGTGCTACAGTCAGGCACTAGGATTGATTTCCCATCCTTAAATGGAAGTGTCCTGATTTTGTTTGGACAGAATCCTTGGCCAGCCATGGTCTTGCAGGTTGTTACGTTGGAGTCAGTCAGTGCAGCTGACTTGAGTTGGCTACAGGTGTATCTCTGACCATAAAGGTAATTGTCAGTATAAAGTAGGAAGTTCACTGGGGATGAGGATTCTTGATAGGGATTCCTCTCTTGCTTGGACTCCTGCTGGTCATGCTCCCTTTTCGTCTCCTGCTCCTGAAGACTACAAGTGAGAGAGGCAATGAAGCTGGTGAAGGGCCTGGAGAACAAAGCCTATGAAGAGTGACTGAGTACTGGGCTGTTAAGTCTGAAAAAGAGAAGGCTGAGGGGAGACCTCCTGCTGTCTACAGCTACCTGAAAGGATGTTGTGGAGAGGTTGGTACTGGTCTCTTCTCATAGCTAATTAGTGATAGGACAAGAGGGAATGGCCTCAGGCTTCAACTCAGAAGGTTTAGAATGGACATTAGGAAAAAAAATATATGGAAAGAGTAGCCAGGCATTGAAATGGGCTGCCTGGGGTGGGGTTGAGTTACCAACACTGGATGTGTTCAGGGGTTGTTTGGATGTGGTGCTTGGGGATATGGTTTAGGGGTGAACCTTGTACAGTAGGGATGTTGGTTGGACTTGGTGGTCCTGAGAGTCTTTTCCAACCTGACTGTTTCTGTGATTCTGGTTCTGTGACTGCTTCCTCATTTAGCATGGCCACTGGGATAGGCATAACTTTGTTCTAGTAAGTGTAACTTTTTAACTGACATTTATCAATTTGGCTGTTTCACTATATCCATTTTCATTTCTAACCATGGGTGTTTTCTCCTTTCCCTGGTTCCTCTTTTCTGCTTAGAGAGAGTGATCTGATGATAGAGAACTGCTATAGTTTAGCCTTACATACAGGTGACACTTAAAGAGAAAAAGGGAACGAGCAAAGCTAGTCAGCACCTTGGGCAGTTGGGCTCCCCTCAAGACCTCCCTTCTAGGCTGCAGCAGTGGGACCAGCCCATCTGGTTTTGCAGAGCAATTTGTCTGGCCAGGGTTGTTTAAACACAGGGAAACCACATGTGGCCGTTTGAAATATCTCAGAAGGGTTTGTTGAACCTGTCAGATGAATGACCATCAAAACTGGCACTCTGATACGAGCATTTCTTCGATAAATCAGTCTTTTTGCATAGCAAATTATCCCATCAGAAACACTCTGAGTAGCACTAGCCTGCAGGCTTGAACTTTAAGCTCAGTTGCAGCATAAAAAACGTCCCCAGCCTTGTTTTCTTTTGGAGCTGAGATTAGCCACTTAGGACTCCTCGTTTAGACTTCTCTCAGATCAATCCCCTTTTGTATTAACGGCTCTTGCCTGCAAGCTGGCTCCTTCCTTCCCTAGCTCACCAAGAGGGATGGCTATTTTGGCTTTATTGAACACCTTTGGGCTTTGCCTTTCTACTTAACAAGTGGGAAATTTTGTGGTAAAGGTAGAAAAAATTTGTTTTTGCCTCTTTCAGAGTCAATATAGGTGGAGAAAAATGTATCCTCAACAGTGTCTTGTTAAGCTTTTCGTTTGGATTACTCTACTCTTTCCCTTGATTAGTGCCTCTTTGCTGAGGTCTGATGGGCTTCAAATAAACTGAAGGCTTGTGAACTTGGGAGCCTAATCTCTCCTGCTGCTAAGGAAAGGTTTATAGACTGGTTCCTTTCATTATTGCTTTATAAACGGCATTGTTTGAAGCAGTCTGCTGCAGCTCACATAACAACTTGGAGGATGTTAGTTAACTTGGTGTTTGAGATTTAGTGTCTTTTCAAAAAGTTTTTTGTTTGTTTGTTTGTTTGTTTGTATTTTTTTTGGGGGGGGGATGTTCAGATAATTGTTAGTGTTTGAGACAAATGGGAAATCTTCTACTGACAAATTTTCCCCCACCTCAAGTCTGGGCATATATGTATGCAGGCCTCCAGGGGTACAGAGGTGCAGCAAGTTCCTTTGGCTCTGTTGATAGGTGTGACACGAACAGCTCTCACAGCACAACTTATGGACACCCCAGCACAATTCAGCAGGTCCCTCCACAGGACCTCCCCTAGCTTCAGCCCAGCCATGCAGCACCATGGATCACCCTTCCCTTCAAACAGTAGTTGCAAGGGTTGGAGCAGCATGCAGTCTGGGACAGCCTCAGTGCCTTCTTCTGTGGGGTGAGGTATTCTGTTTCTGAATATTTGGGTCTGTGGTACTCAGGTTGAAATGTCTACTTCTTGTCATAGAGGTCCTCATCTGTGCTGGGTCAGAGGCCAAGGTGCTGTGGCTCCCTGTGCAGTTTTGTGGCCAGGGAACCCCATGTCATGGAGATTCTTGCAAAGGAGCTTGAGGCATACAGCTTGAGTTGGGTACTGCACAGATTGACTAAAAGAAAAGGAGGCCCAACAACAGCAAAGCATCCAAAACATCTTCTTGTTTGTTTTTTACAAGTAAAAGTATAAACACGTGTGTGAGTGAGAACGACACAACAGAGGATTGAGACTGTTTTGGAGTCCTTACCCTCAGTTTTCTTCTTGCCACATTTACACTCTGGAATAGAATCGTAGAATCAGTCAGAGTAGGAAGGGACCACAAGGGTCATCTAGTTCCAACCCCCCTGCCATGGGCAGGGACACCCTACCCTAGAGCAGGGTATACATGCATATGGACCAGGATTCTTGTCACTCATGCACACATCCAGCCTGAGGATCTGTACTCAGCATTCAAATACTACAGGAGCATTTTTTTCACATTGATTGCAGTGTCTCATTGGTTGCATGTTATGTCAAATACTTGAAATCAACCCTTCACAAAGCTGCCAAAGGGATATTCTGTGATGAAAACTGAAGGCAAAAGGAATGGGGTTTTGGGGAGACTGAGAGGGAGGGGGAAGAAACCAACAACAATGGCAAACAACAAGCAAAAAGCCTCAAAACCAAAGGACAATAACAACATCTCTGTCTAAGTATAGCATTCTTCTGCAGTATTTACAGGCCAAACTTTGGGGCACTGGAGAGGGTAAAACGATCAGAAGTGAGGCATAATTTCCTTCATTGTTATTTACTTTAGATGCCTGTTAGTTTTTACTTCATTGTTCCAGATGAATGCAAAACACCATGAAAATAAGTGAGTTCAATTTACCAAAAAGAAAGGGGAAAAAAAAAAAAAAAGAAAGAAAGGAAATCTCTTTGCTTTTGCTCTGGTGATGGTGCAAATGATTGTGTCTATTTTAAATGTTTAGGGTCTGACTCTCATTTATGGCCTCCTGGCATCTTGGCAAAGCTGTAGCATGGATATAATGATGTGCCAGAACTGTATGAAAAGGTCTGAGTGTACAAAGAGAAAGACATCTTTTTTTTTTTTTTTTTTTTTTTTTTTTT
>VWZI01007278.1:353576-370636 GCA_013396835.1 Psilopogon haemacephalus
CATGGAACAAGCTTCTTTTCTGCCTGCACAAAGAAGGTTGTACAATTCAAACAAAACCTAATGGAAAGTCTTGAATGAGGCAAAGATGCTGCGGTTTAGATACGCTGATTCTGTTTCTGTGGGGATGTGGCATCATCACAGCTAGAGCTTGTTTCTTTTTCTGGCTGATGGGTAGCCAGGCAAAGATTCTAACTGAAAAGCTTCAGATTCAGACTCCGAGCCCAGGCATTTTTGGAGAAGCATTATCAGTGCAGTTGGGCAGGGAGATGCTCTATGGAACAAACAAACCAACAAAAATAAAGCGAGAGCTCACAGTGGTTTTGTTCATGTTTTCAGTCCCATGAAATAATTTTGTTTTCATATCTATATTAAGGGTGTGAGGTTAGCCTATGTCACCATAGGTCATAGGGTTTTGTTTCTTTCCTGAAGAGCTCTAATGCTATATTTCCTTTTATTTCTTAAGGGAGTAAAAGTTACTTCAGACAGTGCACAAATAACCATTCCCATAAACCTTCTAAATTCAGAGCAATAATGATTCAGCCAACTAGGATGTGTCTTACATGGATTACTACAGCGTGCTCACCACAACATTCACCCTGTACTCTGCCTTGGTGAGGCCACATCTGGAATATTGTGTCCGGTTCTGGGCCCCTCAGTTCAAGAAGGACCTCAGGGGAACTGCTTGAAAGAGTCCATTGCAGAGCCACAAAAATTAGTAAGGGATTGGAACATCTTCCTTACGAGGAGAGACTGAGAGAGCTTGGGTTCTTTAGTTTTACAGAGGAGGAGACTGAGAGGTAACCTCATTAGTGTTTATAAATATGTAAATATGACAAGGGACAATGGATGGAAGTTGAGGCATAGGAAGTTCCATGTCAACAAAAGGAATTGTTTTTTCCATGTGAGGGTGAAAGAACACTGGAACAGGCTGCCCAGGGTGGTTGTGTAGTCTCCCTCTCTGTAGATAGTCAAGACCTGCCTGGATTCATTCCTGTGTGATCTGGTATAGGTGATCTTGCTCTGGCAAGGAGGTTGGACTGGATGATATTTGAAGGCTCCTTCCAACCCCTAGCATTCTGTGATTATATTCATCCTATTCTAATGTGTTTCTTTCAACTGGAAGTTTTCTTCTGGAGTGAATTTTGCTCATTTTAAAACTTCACTGTGGCTGATGGAGAAAGAGAAGGGATACTTCTTTGTAAAAATCATCCATGCACACATAATTTGCTTGTGCCAGAAAGCTGAATCCTCTGCTCCAAGAATTCCTGCTGTCTTGCCATTGCCTGCAGCACCTTTTCTGATCTCTTCAGTGCAAGCTTATCAGGAGAGGCCCTGGGCAGAAATTTTTGTGGCCAAACTGGCCCAGTACTGTGACCTGTCCCTGTCACGTGTTTTGTGAGATCAGATGTGATTCTCCTATCTGCACTCTTACCTCTGGAAGGCATTTTCATCTTCCACACAATCCAGGGAGTTGTTGCACTTCGGCTGAAACAATCATAGAAAATACAAACCAGAACCATATCACTGCTCTGCATTATTCAAATGAGAGGTCAAATTACCCCCACTGATGGAAGCAGGGTTGCCAAGGTCTAAATGAAGACACAACTTGGCCAAAGGTCTGTTTCTAATGTGAGGTTTGAGGGCTGATAGGTCTTGCCTCTAATATCAAACAGCTGCAAGACAGTACCAGAGCCATTGGAAAATACACATGAACTTCTAAACAAACCTTCCTCTTCCCACCTCCCCCATCCCCCCAAAAAAAAAACCAAAAAAACAACACACCAAAACCAGCTGAACAACTCCACATCTTAATACATTATTTAAACCTTGCCAGGTTTAAAATATAATTGCTCATTGTTGCCTGCTATTTCAGTTTGAATTCCCTGTATGAGATTATTTACATGCATTAAAGCATGCTAAGATACTTCAGTATAATGCTCTTACTGCTTCTCCCTCTGCCCCCACACACCTCCCCCAGGCCCCCCAAGGCCCTTTACTAAAGCGCAGGCTTAATTCTTGTATCATTTGCACCCCTGTAGATCTGAGGCAGCTCCTCCTCATTTGCATTTGCTAATGGAAAGCAAGCTCGGGATGCGAATTTGCTCTTACTGTAAGCATGAGCAAAAAGAGAGCTCCTTTATTAGGCCTTAGGTTTCCTTTTGCAGCACAGCTTTTGGTAGATGAAGATGCTGTTATAACTACAGACATACATAACAAATATGAGCACATTGCTCAGATAACGTTAATGGCCAAAGTTGATTGCTCTTTTTTTTTTTTTTAAACTACTGCCAGGTAATTCAGTATTAGAAGGGCTGTGGTTAAGTAGGTTGGGAGAGGTTCTCCTCCTTTTCTACTCCGCCCTGGTGAGGCCGCATCTGAAATGCTGTGTCCACTTCTGGGCCCTTCAGTTCAAGAAGGAGCTCAGAGAACTGCTTGTAAGAGTCCAGGGCAGAGTCACAAAAATGGTCAAGGGAGTGGAACATGTTTCTTACGAGGAGAGTCTGAGGGAACTGGGGCTCTTTAGTTTTACAGAGGAGGAGACAGAGAGGAGACCTCATTCGTGTTTATCAATACGTAAAGGGTGCCCAAAGGCTGGAGCCAGGCTCTGCTTGGTGATGCCAAATGACAGGACAAGGGGCAATGGGTGGAAGTTGAGACATAGGAAGTGCCATGGAAACATTAGGAGGGAGTTTTTTCACTATGAGGATGAAAGAACACTGGAACAGGATGCCCGGAGAGGGTTGTGGAGTCTCCCTCTCTAGAGATATTCAAGACCTGCCTGAATGCATTCCTGTGTGATCTGGTCTAGGTGATCTTGTTGTGGCAGAAGGGTTGAACTGGATGATCTTTCAAGGTCCCTTCCAGCCTCTAACATTCTGTGATTTCAAAACTGTGTGTGTCATCTTATCACATATTACACATTAAGTATTGGTCATGTAAATGAGATCTGCCCTTTGGGTGTTTTAATTTGCAAATACAACTTTTTTGAAGCTCTGTTGTAATGGGTTTTCGTTTGGTTTGGATTCAACGTAGTTTTTTCCTACCAATTCAATTGCCTTTTCCATATTCTTTGAGACATTTCTAAATCTTCTATCTGAACAAGAAACAAAGATCAAGTAATTTTTAAAGTAGCTGAGGATCTAGTGCTGTCTATACTCTATAAAATCCGTGCTAAATTTATGGCATGCCCTTTTTCTTTATTCATATGTAACCAGTATATAAGTGGAGCTTAATACAGCTGGCAAATGAGTTGTGAAAGAAATATGATTTTTTTTTTAATTAGGTATTTGCCATAAAAACACTTTAACCATTTAAGATAATAGTCGTATCAAAACATTTGAGTTTATGCATCTTTCTTCTGCTGCACAGTTGGAGTTTTGTAGTTCAGCTGATACCCTCCAGATAAACAACATAGCTCTTAGCTTCAATGTAGTCACTTGTGTGGTTTCAGCCTTTTGCAGATCTTTCATCCCATCTGAAACCAACTCTTCTGCACTGTAGCCAAGCTCAGTGCTTGTTTTGCTTTCTTTTACTCTTTAGAGGCAAATATGGTGCTGAGGGATGTGGTTTAGCAGTGACCTGGCAATACTGAATTAACAGTTGAACTTGGTTGATCTCAAAGGCCTCCTCTAGCCAGAACAATTTCTTGATTCTGTAAGCAGCCACTCTAAATTTCCAAATCTCCAGCACAAATGAGAGGACATTGTCCCAGGTTGGGAACTACAGGGTTACAAATTCTCTAGGGACTAGAAAAAATGGTTATTCAATCCCATAATTTTGCTATCTCTTTATAAGCTCATGGCAAGGCCAGCTTGCTCTCCTTTCCTCCCCCTCCAGTTGTGTCTGGTTGGAGCTGCGTTATCAGGACAAACATGTATGGAGTAGACTTGTTTTGGGGCTCCACAGTCTTTAGCTTGGGCCTGTGGATGGTAGAGGTGTTGGTGGGGGGAGGACTGGAGCATTGGGGATTATAGATTTAGTTTTGGATTGGAGGAAGAATGGGCTGATGTTTTTCTCTGCTTAGTGTTCTGTTGATTGACATGTTGTTCTTCTGCACTGGGGAAATGTTCTGGTAACAGTTACCTAACATGAAATGCATGGACATGATTCATTCTTCTGCTGCTGTTGCTTACTCTACTTTTACTGGCTCAAAGAAGCTGCACAGGCAGAGAAGCTGCAAAGCTGCAGCGAGTGACTCAAGCACATGTGCAAAGCAAGAACCATAATAGTTTGTAATGAGATATGACATTACTTTGGTGGATTATCTAACTACAATATATATATATTTTTTTTTTTTTTTCCCCACTGTAATTAAAGATTTATTTTATGCAATATGTGATACAAATCCCACCATTAGAGGCATTATATTGACTTGGAATAAGTGGTGCACAGACATTGGATCTGTATTTTTTAAAGCTCTGCTGTTGATTTTAGTAATAATTTTCTCAACATTCCCCCTTTTGAAAGCAAACATCTCAGTTCCAGGTGCTATATTTGTGTTCTCCCATGTAACACAAGCACAATCAACCTGAATTTACTCAGGCCAAAACAATTTTCAGTGCTTGCCTTTTTTACATCTTCACCACATAACAAAAATGTGGTGTAAAGTAACAAGGTATCTTATTAGTTGTGCAAGTGGAGAAGAAATCTCTGCCCCCTATTAAGCCATCAAAACTGAAGCAAAATCATTAGGGAGTAAACCTTTCCACTCTCTGCTGTCCGATATAATGAGGATGGTGGACTGATGTGCTTCTTAAATTCCTTACATGATATGTGGTAGGGGTTGCTATCCAAGCACAGCAAAAAAACTGACATCAGTATAAAACTCCATTAAAATCCAGACTTCCAGTTTCATTTGTTTTGCCAACTTGGCATCCTGCAGTTGGGTGTCTTTGCTATTACAGGGACACAAGATGCTAGGGGGTTGGAAGGGACCTGTGGAGAGATGTGGTGCTGAGGAACGTGGTTTTGCGGTGACCTGGCGGTGCTGAGCCAACAGCTGCACTTGGTGATCTTACAGATTCCTTCCATTCAAAATGATTCTGTGATTCCATGTTTAGTCATGTTTAGTTGGACCATTCTGGGATGGAAGACCATAGAGAGCCCTTCTCTGTTAGGTGAGATAAGTGGTATTCTCCTCCTACCAGAAAACAGAGTCATCAAGTTAGAATTGACAGGAGGAAAACGAAATAGTGACTGCTTCTGAAGCTTATTACAATGCTATGTTCAGGCAACATACATTTTATTATAACTAGTGGGTCTTACTATGAGTAATATCTCCTAATTAACCACAGGGATGCATGAGCTTTGCAAACTGAAAGACGGAGCATAGGAAAAGTTCCAGGTCTGGTTTGAATCAAATTTATGTTGTTGTGAACTTGTTTGCTTTTGCAAAAAGTTACAGGGGTAGCTCGTCTCAGAAATTAGCCAGCGGGCATGAAGTTCTCCCAGTTACATCCTCCTAACATCTCTGGAACCATACCTGTGATTCTTAAGAAACAATTGTTTGAGTGGATGTGGGATTGGTGGATGATCTCATGACCTCTACCCTCCTCAGATCTATTCCAAGGCTTCTCAGGCTCACCAGGGACTGTCTTTCCAGTTGTGGTGGTTTGGCTCTAGCTGGGGTTCAAATGCCCACCAAAGCTGCTCTATCACTCTCCTTCTTAAAGGGACATGGGAGAGGGGAAAATAAAACAAAAGCTTTTGTGATAAGGTAGAAGCAATTTAATAATGGCAATAAGCAGAGCAATAGACTGTGTGAAAAAGAAAGCAGAGAGAGGTTTTTCTCTACTTCCAATTAGCAGGTGATGTTCATCCTTGGGAAGCAGTGCTTGGTTCCTTGGGAGGACAGATGCTGTGGACGAATCTCCTCAGACTGCCTTCTTTCACTTCATTCTTATATCTGAGATGACATCATATGAGTTGGAATATCTCTTTGGCCAGTCTGGGTCAGCTCTGTGTACTCTCAGGGTGTGGAAATGTTGGAAAAGCACAGCCTGGGTGCTCAGCTCAGCAGCAGCCAAGACACAGCTGTGTTACCAACACTTAGCTACAGCACCACAAAGCACAGCACTAGAAAGGTGCTTTGAAGAGAATTAACTCCAGGTCAGCCCAAACCTGCTGCACCACTACACATAGGCTCTTGTGGGTTGTGAATCCAGAAACTTCACTTTTGCTTGTGGATGAGGACAGATTTGTAATATGAAAAACCTTCAGCTCTTGAAATTGTTATGATTATTATTTTAATTTTATCTAATGGAATTTATTTTTTTCTTGTGTGGACCAGGCTAGAGTTTGATGTAGACACACGTGCACCAGTGAAGCATATGGGCTGTGTAACGAATGTGACAGGAACAGCTGTGTAGACACCTACAGGGGGAACTTGTCTGTAGGTACAGATGAAACTGTAAAGGAGGGAAGAGGAAGAAATCGGAATGTGGCTACCAGATCTAGGCTAGGTGTAAGGAATATTATTTATTTTTGATACTCAGGGTGGTGAAACACTGGCACAGGTTATATAGAGAGATGGTAAAAGACCCAGCCCTGGAAACCTTGCAGGTCAAGCTGGATGGGGCTCTAACAACCTGATCTAGTTGAAAGTGTCTCTTCTCACTGCAGAGAGGTTGGAATAGATGACCTTTAAAAGTCGTTCCAATCCAAACCACTTCGTGATTCTATGAACTACCATTCTTGTAAGAAGGTAAAGCAGACAGCACAGAAGCTTTGCAGACCAAAAGACTGAGCATGGGGAAAGTTCCAGGTTTGGTTTGGATCAAATTTATGTTGTTGGGAATTTGTTTGCTTTAGCAAAATGTTACTAGTCTCAGAAATCAGCCAGTGAGCATGAAGTTCTCCAAGTTATATCCTCCATGTGGAACCATACCTGTGATTCTTGATCAGCAGAGACACCTGGCAAGGGCTCCTGGCACAACTTTGTAACTTTGTGCATTGTCATCTTTTTCCTCAAAGAACTTGAAGCAGCAACAAGATTTTATTTTGCTTGCTTGTTTTTGGAGGTCAACTCGTGATTGCTTTCATGATCCTGTCTTGGAGTCACTACTTGCACCACAAGTCAAAGTCTCTCTCCTTCTGCGGATGTACTGATGCACCAGGGTTGTGAGGAGCTTTGTGGGGTGGGTACCTGCTGAGCCAAAGATTTGAGATGAATAGCACCCATATTGATTTGCCTATAATGGAGTGGAAAAGAAAAATGCCCAGGTTTTGTTGCAGGTATTTTCATGGGGTATTAAATTGGTGGATTAGTTGCAAACAGCAGTACTGATAAAGTCTCCTGTCCATCTTGATGGTTGGGCCTTTCTATTAAAATGACACATAAATAACCTATTATGTCCCCCACCCATGGAAATTCAAATGCACCTGTCAACTTGACAAAGCACTTGCCTGGAGGGAAGCATTGTTTACATTTTCACTCCATTCCTCAGAAAAAGTGAGATTCTAATTATTTTTCCCAGTGTAAATTAATGCTGACTATGATGGTTAGCATATCTCTGTATTGTTATATCTATGCAAAAGTTAAATAATAGAACTGATCCATCATGTATTATGCAATGTGCATTTTTATGACAGGCTTCCCTCTGATCTTATTATGCCTTACTTCATAAATACTACTTTTTTTTTTTTTTTTTTCCTCTTTAATCCCCTGGCAGCTGGGGGAATCTTTGTCGACTGCTGGTTCAGAAGTTGAAATCTGTCCTGTGTGAAAAGGAGAATGCAATTTACATGTTTATCGGATGCTGAGCTCTGCTATCTTCTCAGGAGTTAAAAATAAGGATGTTAAAGCACACTCCATTAATAAGAAGCCTCATTATAGCAGACAATTGGTCACAGGACTATGAACCATTTTTTTTGTACAAGCCAAGCATATCAAATTCAATCATGCAATGTGATTCTTTCTGGATATCTCAGATGGCAACTTTTGATTCAGTAAGGGCAAACTACTTAAAGGTAAAATCAAAGAGGAACAGAATTTTCCTTCCACATGTGAAATCACAGCACACCTTTGCTTAAAACTTGAAGCTGAACCAGCAATCCATCCATTAGGGGATCTAAAAGTCAGTTTCATTTTGTTTATTAATTTATTGTTATTATTTGGTGCATTTCCTGGTCCCTGCTTGAGCTTAAGGCAGGCAGAACAGCTGAAGTACCACACAGGGACCTGTGTTTGCAGTTCTGTGCTACAAGTGTCTGTTCACAAGGTCTTGTGATGACAGGACAAGGGGTAATGGGTTTAAACTGGCAGAGAGGAGATTTAAATGGGATGTTAGGAGGAAATTCTTTCCAGTGAGGGTGGCAAGACACTGTCACAGGTTGCCCAGGGAGATTGTGGCTGCTCCCTCCCTAGAGGTGTTCAAGGCCAGGTTGGATGAGGCCTTGGGTGACCTGTTCTAGTGGGAGGTGTCACTGCCTATGGCGGAGGGGTGGAACTGGATGATTTTTGAGGTCCTTTCCAACCTAAACCATTCTATGATTCTATTCCTGTCAGAAGAGATTTTGTTGTCTGGTTTCTTAACTCAGGCAAGGAGAAAAGCATTGTCTAGAGGCTATTGGTACTCTGATAGACCCTCAGGAGGCAGCCTGATCTTGCAAGTTCTTTTGACAAGTTTTTCAGACCTGATTGGTTTGCATACCCTATTGACAACTGAACCTTTTCCCCTTCATCTGCTGGCTACAATAGCTTTCCACTTCCAGAATTCTAGAGAAGCATAAGTGTCAGGCATGGCTAAGATGTCTACAAAAGCAAAAATAAAATCTTGGTGCATAAAAAGAAAGGAGGAGACTGATGGCAAGGAAATGCCTTAGCTGTCAAAGCTCTGTTTAGCTTATTCTTGGGTTGATGGCAGGAAAAAAGATCCTAAGGATGAAGAACATGACAGAGAGGGCAGAAATATGGAATGGCAGTCTTGACCACAAAGGAGGACCTGAAGATTTGCCATCTTCATTTTCTGTCTTCTTTTCTACAATGAAACTAGCGTTTTACTGCCATAGAATGTGGCCTCACCAGGGCAGAGTAGAGGGACAGGAGAACCCCACCCCTCCAAAATGGTATTTGCCCTCCTGGCCACGACTGCACATTGCTGGCTCATGGTCAACCTCCCATCAACTAGGACCCCCAGATCCTTCTACCTCTCTGAACAGAGCTGTAGCAATGGAGCTGTACTGCAAGTGTTTGCTTCTAGATGCCTCTGTGCTACATCTGTTTGCTGTCCATGACGAAGTGTCCACTATGAGCATTAAGACTATTGAAAGATCAGAGAAACGTTATAAGAATGTTAAAGGAGGGCAAACCACTCTGTACAGATTGTCATAGATGCTTTATCAAAAGTGTTGAGGTTTTCCTTCCTCTTCCATCTGCAGCAAAATTAGGGGAATCTTGATTCTTAGAAGAACCTCATATCAGTTTTGCTATTTGAAGAGAAATGGTATATGTACCATCCTTAGAAACTTCTAAGGTGAGGTTAAATGGAGCTGTGAGCATCCTGCTTACTGCAGGACATTGAACTAGATGATCCCTAGATGGCCTAAATGACTCCTCAGTTCAAGAAGGACCTCAAGGAAATGCTTGAGAGAGTCCAGTGCAGAGCCACAAAGACGATTAAGAGAATGGAACATTTAGGAAGAGAGACTGAGGGATCTGGGGCTCTGCTGCTTGGAGAAGAGGAGATTGAGAGGTGACCTCATAAATGCTTATAAATATATAAAGAGAATGGAGCTAGGCTCTACTTGGTGATGCCCAACGACAGGACAAGGGGCAATGGGTGGAAGTTAAGGTATAGGAAGTTGCATGGAAATATGAGCCATGCACCTTGTATACACATGGGCTCAGATATGGTGAGAGAAATTTGTGAACACAGGCTTATTTCTTACTAATATCTTTCTCTGCAATTCGTCTGCTCCAAACAGTGAAAGTCTAACACAAAACATTCCTTTCAAATAGGTTAATTGACAAACTTAGCTCCTTTGTTTCCTGTTCACTGTTTCTTTTTGAACCCTGTTTACACCAGTTTTTTTTTTTTTCTCAGAATGTTTTCTGTGGGCAGATCTTCTAGGATAAGATGAACTGCTCCATTGATTTATTTACTATTTGTTTTTTTCTGCTGTATGTTTGGTCACCAAAGTCATATAGTATTATTTCTGCTGACTGCATTACATCTGTAAACAGATGAGTAATGAATAACAAATGTTGATGAGCAGATAATGAAGAGCAGACGTTCTTATTTACACAGATATGACCTTGTATGCATTAAGATCCTGACTTCCATAGGGAAAAGAGCTTTTCCTAAACACTTTTGTATATAAAATCCTGCCTGTCTGAAGTTACTGAAGATGCTTTCTTAAGTAACTGATTCCAGCATCCCTTATAAATTTGGGAAATGAGGCGTGGAGAGAGATTTCTTACCCATCTGAACCAAACCTATTCTGGGCTTTGAATACAGCAGGATTCTCTGGAATAGGAAGGGAAGGTATTTTATCTCATTTCCTCAGGGCAAATCAATGGACAAAGGCACTGCTATGCACAAGGAAATGCAAGAAAGCTGAAGCCTTTAATTTTTACTGACTAAGGTTTTTTGATGACTTTAATATTAGTTTTCTTTGGTACTTGAGGTGGCATTTATTTTTTTCCAAATTTATTGTTTGGAGAGCTTATTTTCATATTTGTATATTATTTATGGATGACTCAAGTGTGGAGACCTAAAACCATGTAAGATTTAGATGTGAAATGATGGGATAGTAAGTAGCAGGCTATGCTGGCAATGGGTGTAGAGCAGCTAAGAAACGTGAGCCTGTGCTTTGTGATGCCTAAAAGCAGGATCTCAAAAACCATCCCCTAGAAAAGATCTGCCTCACTGTTCATTTGGACGTGTCCATCAACACGATGCTGTTGCAGTTCCGAAACAAAAAGAGCCTTTGCCATTTCCTAGCGTTCCAATGCTTGCCATAAATCTACTCTGGGATTTCTCCTCAGCCGTTTACACAGAGGTTATTCTCTGTGTTTGGTTATTTTCATCATTCAGTCTGTCCATGTCAGTTTATTAAATAAATCAGGGAAGACTGTAACAACAATGCTTCAGGCATTCATAATTTGACTGAAATAAACAATTCCGGGGTACTACTGGTCCATTATGTTGGTCCATTATGTTCATAAATAGGAAGATTTAGAAACAAGTTATCTATCTGCAGAGTTACTACAGGCAGTCGTAGATGGGAGTATCACAGTGGTTGGAAGGAATCTGCCACCCATCCGGCTCCATCGGTCAGTGTATGGCTGTTTCACTGTGTGTGCCTGGCAGAGGGCCTCTGCCAGCAACACCTTTGCTAACCTGAGACATTTACAAGCTTCATAATTGCCCCAGGAGGGAGAACTCGTGCAATTGCCCCACCAAAGTATGCTGTCTATGTGTAAGTGTGTATACATTCAGTCTGGAGAAGACTGGGAGGAGATCTCGTCAATGTGTAAAAATATCTGAGGGGTGGGTGCCAAGTGGAAGGAGCCAATCTCTTTTTGGTGGTTAGCAGCAATAAGACAAGGAGAAACAGGCACAAACTAGAACATAGAAGGTTTCACCTCAACATGAGGAGAAACTTCTTTACAGTGAGGGTGGCAGAGCACTGGAACAGGCTGCCCAGAGAGGTTGTGGAGTCTCCTTCTCTGGAGACTTTCAAAACCCACCTGGATGCACTCCTGTGCAAAGTACCCTTTGGATCGTGCCTTGGCAGGGGGGTTGAACTTGGTCTCTGGAAGTCCCCTTCAACCTCTAAGGTTCTGTGATTCTGTGATATGTACTTGTTTATGCATTTAAGTATGACATACGGTCTGAAGCTATGCCAGGAGAGCCTTAGGTTGAATATTAGAAAGCACTTCCTCACAGAAAGGGTGACTAGGCATTGGAATGGACTTCCCAGGGATATGATGGAGGTCTTTAAATGACTGAATGTGGCACTTGATGGCATCATTTAGCTGATGTCATGGTGTTAGGTTATAGGCTGGACTTGATCTCAAAGATCTTTTCCAGTCTCAGTGATTCTGTGATTTGAAGGCTATTGGTGTAACTGGTCATGACTTTCTCATGACAGTATGAACTTTGGCAGTCCTAATAGATTCCTTTGTTCACTCCTTTGCTTTCTGTTTCTCTAGTTTCATGGTTTATTCAAATCAAATTAGTACTCACTTCTTGTAAAGTACTCCATCCTTCCTGTGGTGGCTTGGAAATCTTCCCTGCTGCCACATCTAGCTCACATGTGAGGTTCAGTGGTAGCCTCCTCTGGACCTGGGTGCCACCAAGGTGCTTTTAACATGGGCAGCAAGGGTGGCTTTAGGCACAACCATGGAAATTCTCCCTTCTCCAGAGCTGCTGGCAAATTTTTTTAATGACAGCATGTCAGAAACTGAGTTTGCTGTCCTTAAGGGGTGCTGAGCTTCCCTCAGAGGTTAATAGTAGCCAACTTTTGTCTTTTTTTTTTTCAATTGTAGAGCTACAGTGGTATAACAAAGCTTGCCTCCAGGACAGCAATTCCCATACTGACAACTCTCACCACAGAAAATGGACTTCCCATGTTTATGGAACGTACATGAAATGAATACAGTGCACTCAACTTCTGATCTCTCTCTCTCACTCTTTTTTTCTTTTTTCCTATCAACACTTTTGTCCTTTTGCCTGAAGTTAACATCTTGTAACTTTTGCTAAGTGTTTGGCATGACCAGCTCACTGTTCTGCTCATTCTCAGCTGGCTGGTTTGGTCTGTATTCCTCGTTTTATACATTTTTCAAACATCTTTTTTTTTTTTTTTTTTCCCCTTCAAATACATTTTTGCAACTGCAAAGCTGGGATTGATTCAGACGACCTTGCTAATAATAATGCTGTAAGCAGTTAAGGATCAATACCACTCATAAGCAAGCATTTGGTCACACATGGATACGTCTATTTCTCAACATATATATCTCAATATAATATGCCAAAGCTTAAACTTAAAATATGCTAAACTTAAAGTCCATCTTCCTATTATTCCCTCTGTAGCTCAGCAAAATAGAGGAATTCATTTTTCCTTCTTTCTTTCACAAAATCTGTCAGACAATAGAAAAACCTCCTAGCACCTTTATGTGCCCTCGTGGCGTTTTCTGTTACCCTGACCTTGGGATTATTAATATTAATTGCCTGCGAATTCTGTGTAATGTATTTATAAATACACATGTATTAATAGATCTGCATTTGAAATGTTACCACGTTCTACTTCAGTAATGTCTCTACGTGCTTGGTGTGGCATGGCACAGTTCATCGTAGGTTGAAACTCTCTTGATGGGCAGCGAAGTGCATTTCTATTTGGTACTTACAAACGTATTTTTGTCTTTTATTCTGGGCTACCTGCTGTAATTCCTGAAGGGTGACATAATTTATCGCCTTTGTATGAGGAGCAGGTTCCATCCCTTTAAAAGCCTGTGCATTTTTACGTCACGCTCTGCGTGGAAGGAGCAGCAATAGAAACCCTTGTTGTCAAGGAAGAACGTATTAAAATTATTAATAAGGCTTAAACCCACACGGGACTCACTGAATCATCTCATCTGACCTAAATTTATGACCCTTCCTCCCAGCCTTTGCCTTTTGCATACTTGCACGAAGGTGGAAAAGAGCTAAAAAAGCCAACACGCTGAAGCCCAGTGAAAACTGAATGTTTGCAGTAGGTGGATGCACCAGCTTGTGATTGTAGTAACAGAAACAAATCAGCTACAAGGGCACTCGCATCAGCCCTCATTTCAAGCTGAACTATTATAGAGCGATTAACAGCCTCACACTCCCGTTTAATTAAGTTCTGTTGTGAAATATTCAGCATCTGAACCTGTCCTGGCCTGCCTCTTTTATCATTGAATTACGATCCTTAATGTGTTTTTCTGCTGAAAGATGAATTTCATTTTAAGGGTTGCCCTACGCTGCTCTGGCATTTTGTGGTTTCGTGTCAGCCCTTGTGAATCTAGATCACAGCTAACTTCAGTTCTCTGACATGTCCTATATGCACAGCCTCTTGACTAGCCTGTCTCAGTGGATTTATTAACTCATATTGTAGTCCTGTAGAAATGAATGGACGTTTTTGATTAACTTAATGACAGAAATTTCAGATGACAGTAGAGTTTACTTTTGGAGCTCACTTCAGGTTATGCAGGCCACAGCAGCTCTCTAGTGACCTATCACTTCACAGAAATGCATTTTGAAAGTTTTAAGGCAGTGGGCATCTGTCTGCCAAATACTTTTAAGATGGTGCTCACAAGGAGGGAATTGAACAGTCCTTCAGAGTCGGGGTGTCTAAATCCACAGCCACTTCCAGTGCTGCTCTGTCTTTCCCAGGGCTGGTTTTCAGACTCTGCATCTTGCTGAGTCTGCCTTCGGGCAAATTCATGCTATCAGATGACTTTGAGGAAGGGTCAATGAGCGATGCTCCAGCCAAGCATCCCATTTCCCTCCTTTCTACTTATTCCTGCCCTCAGTCAAGGTGATGCAACTCCACACCACGATCAGTTTTGATAGTGCTCTTTTCACTCTCAGTTTTTGTTGTGGTCAAGCTGTGCTAGGGACAACCAATATTGTCATGTCCTCTTGGCTGGTCATGTAAGAGGAAGTTTGACAGATCTTGAAAGGTAATAACAGATCAGGTAAGATTTTTTGTGCTACTACACTGCAGATCTGTCTGCTCTCAGGTAGGCAGAGGTTCCTTATGCTGTGCCTGGTCCTGTATTGGTGTGCTGCCACTGGAATGGCACTCAGAACCCCTTTACTACAAAGGAGGTCTTCACTCTGGCAAAGTGCAGTTTTCCTCCAGCACAAAGGTTTGGACGATGTGGCTTTGGATTCCAGCACTGTAATTGTGTGATGCAATTTATGCTCTGCTCTGGCACTGATTGAAAATACATGTGGTAATTTGCTTGCATGAAGATAGTCTCATGTCCAGTTTGTCCTTTGTGCTGGACAAGCAGAGCATGTGTATCTTTGCCCTTGGAGCTTATAACTCAAACAAGCAAAACCAGAGTTACAGAGAAAGGATGTGGTGTTCACATGGTAAATAAACTCTCCTACTTGTTAGCAAGGACAAAACCAAAAGAAGGACAAGCAGATTTAATGAAAGTGGGCTAAGGTGAAGGTCAGAGAAAAACAAAATGATTAATGAGGGAGGAAAATGCTCTGAAGAAAGGAAACAAGCAGTGCAGGGGAAAACACATCTAGCTTAAAAGGACAACGGTAACTGAGATCATTCTCTTTGCTATATGGACCCCCTGAGTTTCTGAGCTGGCTTTCCCTGCCATTCCTCTTCACTGAAGCCACAGAACAAGAAGAAAATACCAGGCCAGGAAAGGCTTGGTGCTCTTAACTGGGCAAGTCAGAGCACTTGGTTATGAGACACTGGGATGAGAGAAGGGCAATCATAGCAGGGGCTTTAATCCTGTTTCACAAGCTGTAGTGTCACAGGTCTTGCAGCTGCTTGTCCCTGCTCTGACCAACACTGTCCCAACAGAAGCTGACTTTCTGCTTTCATGAGGGCATTGGCCACCTCAATTCTTATGGCAGCTATGTAAGATGTCTGTGTTTTCTTCTGCCTTAAACACAAGGCTTCTCCTGTCTCTCTAGCTGCTGTGTGTTCCTAACAAGATCTGAATGAAAACCTTTCAACCCTAGAAACATCAGTGTGGGAAATTCAGGCTGCAAATTTTACCTTAAGTTTCAGGCGACCTTTCCTTGTTTTAAAATGTATAAAACTGTTTAGGACCGATGCAAATGAAAGCTGGCACTAAAATGAATTTTCCTAGTGGTTTGTCATTCCTGGAAGAGAGCTGGAGATAATTTCTGGTGTGTGTTCTTCCTTCCTTAACTCACCTAAACCAAATCTTCTCCTAAGGCAATTGCTCAGAATAGCAACAAGCACGTCAGGATTGTGGCATTGGCACACTAGGCCAGTTATGGGACTCCTTGTAATGAGTAAAAACAGCTGAGAAAAAGTGAACTGCTTCACAAGCACATTGAGCTAAATCTAACTTTTCCCAAACAAGAGTGTGTGGGGGTAATTTGTATCCAGTGATTTTGGGGACCTCTGGTAAGATCCTGAGCTCTCTTTCACCAAAAAGAAAAAGCTAAACTAAATTAGAGGTTTTCCATGAGTGAGTTAAAAATAATTTCAGCCAGTGTAATACATTCTGTTGGAAGAAATGGGCTAGGCCAGTAAGAGTTACTGGAGGTGTTCAAGAAAACACTGGGTGGAGCACTTAGTGCCGTTGGATAGGGCTGGGTGATAGGTTGCACTGGATGGTCTTGGAGGTCTCTTCCAACCTGACTTATTCTATATGATTTCCTCTGCATTAAGTATTCAGAAAGAGCATGGAGGTGTTTAAAAGGGGACTGGATGAGGCACTTAGTGCCATGGTTTAGTTAATTGGAAGGTATTGGGTGATAGGTTGGACTCGATGATGTCAAAGGCCTTCCAACCTGCTTGATTCTGTGATTTTGTGTATTGTAAGGATATAACAATGTCACCAACCTCTACTGTAAAATTAGCTTCTCATGGGAAGAAAAAAAATAATGACTGAAGCTGAGGTTTTGCAAAATTAAAGGGTTAAAAAGTTTCTGCTTGAGTTGGGGTGTAAAAATGATTCTTCTCATCACCAGTTTTGGTTAAGGATAAGGTGCACTTAATCTGTGCCCTATGATCCGTTTGCAGCCTTCGATTCTGCTCAGCCTGTGTAAAGAATTAACATGGAAGAGGTTAAATGGAAATTAATCCTGAGTGAGGCAGGGAGGTACAAAACCTGCCCAAGCAAATGTGTTTAGAGCAAACCGGGAAACTAGGTAACTGTGTCAACAAACTAGCGTTGCGCAGCGCACTAAAATACACCTTATTTACCCTGCCTCATCTGCAATTCAGTTAACAGCAGAAGGTTATTTTAATACTATGCAGAGATCAGAGACAGAAAAAGTGCTTGTGGGTACAGGCGCAAAAGCTTCTCAAAGAGAGAGAAATACAAACACTGGCTGCTGAAATTCTCGGCAAGCTTCCCCCCCCCC
>VWZI01007278.1:370844-391434 GCA_013396835.1 Psilopogon haemacephalus
GGGGGGGGAGTCTCTATGTGCGTGTGTGTACATCTATATGGGGGGGGGTCTTCTGTCTCACTAGGTGGCAGTGTCTGATTACATCTGGAAGGACCATGCCAGCCAGCCTGGTGTCTCCAGCTGTGACCTCCAACACCGGGATGAAATCCTGGACACTGCACCCTCTGCCAAAGGTAGCACTACAGTTCACGTCTCTGTCTACACTCTTCACCTCAGCGGCTTCCAGGAGCTCTACAGGCACTTCCTCAGGCTACCTGATGGGGCCATTGTGGAGGTAGGTCCAGGTAGAGTCCTCGTCTGCAGATTTTGAAGGAAAAGGGGTGGGCTCCAGGGGCAGATCAGCATCAAAACAGGCAAACAGACCCTGTGCAAAACCTACACTGAATCTTCCACAGGAATACCTCGCTCCTCAACAGTAGTGTAAAATCAATCAGTTAATGTGCTTGCAGAGCTAAGCAGCAATTTAAGATTGTTTATAGAGCCGTTTAAAGGCAATTATGTAAGATATACATTGGAACTACCCACATCGAGATTATTTATAAATATCTATGTCTTAGAATCACATAAAGTCATTCTGTAAGGAACTATTACATATAAAAATACACAATGTAAGTATTGTGCAATTTATTGTACAGCTTATGCTACAGGTAAGGTCTTAACGTTTAGTTTTTCCTTTAGGTGCACCAAGATAAAGCACAATTAGGTTGGTTGCTGGCATCTTGCAAGTTTTAGACTGAATCCTGGAAGTAGGCAGATTTTTAGCTGCTTGTGGACTACCATTCAACATGGGGTGATATTAAAAAGAAGTGTTGGGCGTTAGTTGTTTCATAGACTGAATTTTCTTCCTTGCATTGTCATTTTGTTTCTAAGCGCTTTAGAAGAAGCACATTTCCTTATGGCCTTTGGTCTTATGTTGAGAGACCTTTAAAAAAAAAAAAGGCATCTAGGAGGGAAAAGAGTGGACAAATATTACTTTAACTACCCAGATAAGAAGTGAAAGTACCATCAAGGGTAACATTCAGCACAGAAAACTGGCACAAATCATGCTGAAGCACAAAGTTTTCAGGTGCTCACTTCTAAGGTGAAAGTTCAACTGCATCTTTCCAGCGTGAGGTAAACGTTGCTTCTGCTGCTTTGGTTAATGTTTCAGAGCTGTTTTCTTCATGAAAAGATTTTATTCTTAATGTCTTTGCCCTACTTGGCTTTTAAAAAGAAAATCTAATCTAAAGGAAACTGTCCTGAAGGAATCCAAACATAATTTTCTGCCCCAGGAACTTGTGATTCACCAGAGTGAAGACACCAGAGTCTTAGAGCTGGCCAAAGAAAACAAGAGAAGGCATGTGGCCTGCATGAAGTAGAACTTCATTATTGAAACAAAGAAACTGGCAAATCCAGATCCATGCCTAAGTCTGTTAAAGAAGCATCTCTTTGGCTAGAATTGTTCTAGAATCTCTTTTCTGTGCATGAGGTCAACAACACATCCCTGTTCCTACTTTCTGCCTTTTACAAACAATAGCTCTTTGAAGAATTTTTTTTTTTTCCCCTCCCGATAAGCTCTTCTCAGCTTCTTGATCTTCAGGTTTAGTTCAGCTTCCACAAGCCTGGGGGAGGAGGAGATTCCAGCACTCCAGACAATCTTAACTCGGTGCACTGGTTAATTTAGTTAGTTCCTTCTGTGCTTCTCAGAGGAGAAATTAATTCCCATGAAATGGAATTTTGTCTTCCCAGAAGCTTCCAGCTTCTGAATTGATGCTGGCGAGCACTGCACAATGCTGATGGTGAAACCACTTTGGTACAGTCTCTCAAACCAGATCACAACACAGTCTGTGCCAAAAATCTACATGGCCAGGTCTTATGCCATTGTCTTTAAAGGTGCGCCTCTAATCTAGCAGATCAGTGCATGAATGTGCATGATAAATTCCTTCAAAGCATTTTCAGTTGTAGATGTATATGCATTATGTAGAACTATAACTGAAAGAGCCAAGATGCTTATTCCAAATTACTGCAGTGCGACTTCATTAACTCAAGTGTTTGGGGACTAAGAATTCTCCACGGGATGGGTGATGATAGTTGCTGTTATTAGTAGGTGCTCTTCAGAAATAATAGGTGCAAAAGGAGGAAATGAGCAGCCTGGCAGAAAACAAAATAGAAATGGCAACAGCATGGAAAAGCATATGCAAATATAGGCATCATTCAGAGAGTACAGAAGCATAAGCAGAAAATTGTTAGCATCCAGCTGAGGGGTTGTGTGCAGGCTACTGAGCCCTAGGTTACTGGGTGGGAAAATATCTGGCATCAAACACACTGACAAGAGAACAATATTTGAATTACAGGGACAAATTCTTCCTCAAATTCATGTGCCCAGATCCTTTTTAACTTCAGCCTCAAATATGTTTCTGTGTCTGTGGATATTATTCACCAGGCATAAGAGAAATTTTGCATAGTCTTGCTTGCAAGTTCTTGGATACTCATAAGGAATTTCAGTTACATTCACAAACTCTTCCTACTGGTTTTTGTGTGTGTGTGGTGGTGGATTTTGTTTTGTTTTGTTTTGTTTCTTTTTTTACTTCAGAGAAAGCAAGTTTTTTTCCTAGCCCTAATTCATCAAAGTACTTAGTTGTGAACTTCATTTAAGCCACGGAGGCAAAACACTCACTTTAATAATACTTTTTTTCTTTTTTTCTTTTTTTTCTTTAACAGGAAGGCCACTTGGTAAGTGCTGTGGGCAGGACTAAACTAGCCAGGAATAAATGTCTCTTTATGCAAGAACTCCTTTAAAGCACTTATTTCTCTAAGCATGGTATTCCCGTTAAAGGTCTGACTTTGTTGGTGTAACTCGAAATTTCATGTCTGGTATGAAAAGTAGTTTTATAGGTTTCATAAGCATGAGAGGGGGAAAAAAAATAACTGTTTTAAAAGGAACATTAAGTACAAGGTGACATGTATAAATTGCCCTAGAAATGTTAAACAAAAAGATTATTTTTTTTTCACGTGCAGCATAAAAATTATAGAGGTTAAAATTGTAAGTGCAGTCCTTTTATCATAAGCACTGTAAAACTCAAAGAATTCGTATGCAGTAAAACCCATTTTCCTCTTTACCTGTGCTATATTTCTTCTTTATAGTATTCAGTTTAAGTGTTGGCTAGCCAAGGAATGACCTTCCCCAAAATAAATTACTTTTCATGCTTTTCCTTCCTCATTAATCCGATGTTATTGTAATATACAGGAAATTATTGGGTTTTAGCATTTTAAATGTATTTGAAATCCATGCGCAGAAAAGTTAATGCTGGTGGTATGTGCTTGCTGTCTACATGGTGATAACACCAACTGGGTGATTTTTATCTCGACTTTTGCTGACTAGGGTTGATTCCTTATTAAAAGGGCAAAGATAAGTCACTTTAACTCAGCAAAAAAATCAGTTTCTTATTATAGGCCTGGTAAGCCTCAGCATTGTAGGGAAAGTTTTTGTATGATACGATTTTATCTATCAAATAAACCAACACAAATGTCAAGGATCCATCCAATTTAAACTTCCTGGATAAAAGAGCTCTGTTTTCCCTAATTACTTGAAAAGTACCTAGTAGTAATAGGATAAGACAGCAGAGGTGACTAGCCAATTACTTAGTTTAAGCTATTTACATCACTCCAGATGCTATAAATTATGTCTAAAGTCTCTTGCATTTCTGGAAAAGTGAATAAAAATCATATAAGTTTATTTTGAATATGAGATCAGATACGGTATGCTGAGTGACACTTAAAAAGAATGAAACAGGAACTGCAGCTTATTTTCTGAAGCAATCTTGACACTAATGCTAAATTACAGCTTGGAAACATCTAGCATTTTTACCTTTATGAGAAAAGGCTTTTTACATATTTAACATAATTCTAGGGGAAATATACTGGAATTATGTATAAAGATATGTACACTGTAACCAAAGGGCATTTATATTCCCCAGTAGAATACTTACAACAATTTTATTGCCATTTGGTGTCATTTCCTAACAGATATAAAATACAGCCAGTAAACAAACTAGACTTTAGATTTAAGCTGACAGCTGTTCCTTCAGAAGCAATATCCAGATATTTAATCTTAAGAATGCTGAATATTTTACAATTGTTTGAGCAAACTGTATGTTTAGCATGTGAAGGACTGTGTGCTTTTATATATATATATATATAGAGAGAGAGAGAGTTATTGGATCTGATAATGACACTAAAAAACAACCTCAGAATAATCCACACATTTGTCGCTCCCGCATATTCCCTGCGCAAATCAACAAATTGCCTCATGTTTTATTCTTAATTCTGCAAATTCTTTTTTATATACACAATGTTGCTATGAATATTGGGTGCTATTTTTTTTTTCTCCCCTGTACATGCACAAGCCGTACAGCTGACTCCAGCACTGTTCATGCATGTATCTGAGTGCGGCTTTTTCTTGCCAGTTCCTATGAAAAAAAAAAGTTAGTTACTGTGTTACATTATCTTTACCAGTATATATTTCTCTTTCAATGCTATAATTCAGTTTAAGGTAATCAGTTTAGAAAGTAAAATAGTTGTCCAAGCAGCTCTTTCCACTCCACTGGAAAGATAAAAAGGACTTCCTGGAGAAATCTGACATTTTATGCTGTTCTCTTAGACTGTTCCAGCTCATCATATTGATGACCTTGGTGAAGACAGAGTGTGCCAGCAGTAAGTTTGCAGATGACACCAAGTTGGGTGGCAATGTTGATCTGCAGGAGGGTAGGGAGGCTCTACAGAGGGAATTGCAATAGGGAGGTGACTGTCCCCTTGTAGTCTGCTCTGGTGAGGCCACGCCTCAGTTGTTGTGCTCAGTTTTGGGCAGCACATTGTGTTTTGACATCACATTGTGGAGGTCGTGGATTGATAGAAGTAGGAAAGTGATGGAACAGGTCCACCACCAGCTCTCAGCAAGATGCAAAGGCTTTCAGATAACCAGAAAATAGTTGAAATGCTTACGCTGCATCATTATAGTCTTCTGTATATAAATATGCAATTTTAATTATTCTCCATTCTTTATTACTGTCAGAGAACATGGGATGAGGAGTAAGGGTTATATATGTAGCTGAGACATATGCAGATACTTTATGGGCACAGATATTTACACTTATTTTGCCTAAGAAGTTAGAACTCCTTCATTTGGATGGGCTGGGAGGATGTTCAAGTGCACCCATTCAATCTGATCCAATGCTCATGGGAAAAATTATGCCACTGAACTGTGCTGTACGGCAAATATTAGAGCTGTTAGTTAAGGGGAGCTTTAAAAGTGCTATTTTATTTTACAACACTTCCCTTTTGGTTCCACCCGACTTCAAACACACAGATTTGTTGTATTTTCAGTGATTTTTCTGAATGACTTTATGCTGTGAGGGCAGAGCCACTGATTGCTACAGAGGGTATTTTATTCTTTTAAACACCTGTGATCTTTATTCATCTATCCCATAGCTTTTGCCTGAATCAGCAGTAAAACTTCTAAAGTCAAAGGATAATTGCCAAAACTGCATTAATTTCTTTTGACCAAATAATAATAATAAAAAAAAAAATAACCTTTGGAAAAGTACCTTGCAGCTACACAGATTGACAAAATGCATCAATTATAGTTTTGCTCACTTTATAATTACACTGCAGTAAGTGCACAGAGAACTTTACTGCACGGTTGATTAACCATAAGGTTACCATTATTAAGTCACTCTCAGAAACAACAGATTGGACTTGAAGAACAGAACTCTGCACCACATCCGATCAAGTTTAAAAATCTGACATGTACCCTGACAAGCTTCAATTTAAAGGACGAAGGTAAACGACAGCACCTTAAGTGTAGCAAAGGGTTTGTGTTGCTTCGGTCAGGTATTGCTATGCTGGGTATGGGAACCATCAGATTTGAAAGAGCTTTCCGTATGTGTTAGCCAACACATTTCCTGGGAACTCTGAATATTCCATGCTTTTTTTTTTTTTTTTTTTTTTTCCACCAAAGCAAATCTTATGAGGAGCAGCTGAGGGAACCAGGGTTGTACAGCCTGGGGGAAAGTAGGCTCAGGGAAGAGCACCTTGCTCTATAGCTACCTGAAAAGAGGTTGTAGAGAGGTGGGGGTTGGTCACTTCTCCTAAATTAGAAGTGATAAAATAGGAGGAAATGTCCTCAAGTTGCACCAGGGGATATTTAGGTTGGAAATTAGGAAAAATTTCTTCCCTGAAAGTTTTGTCAAGACCTTGTAGAGGCTGCTCAGGGCAGTGGTGGAGTCTCCATCCCTGGTGGGATCTGAAAGATATGTAGATGTGAGGCTGAGAATAGAATATCTTAGAATAGAATAGAATCACCCAGGTTGGAAGAGACCTCCAAGATCATCCAGTCCAACCTATCACCAGCCCTATCCAATCAAATGGACCATAGCACTAAATGCTCCATTCAGTCCTTTCTTGAACACCTCCAGGGATGGTGACTCCACCACCTCCCTGGGCAGCCCGTTCCAATGCCAATCACTCTCTTTGTGGAGAACTTCTTCCTAATATCTAGCCTATACCTCCCCCAGAACAACTTGAGACTGTGTCCCCTCGTTCTGTTGCTGGTTGCCTGGGAGAAGAGACCAACCTGGCTACAACCTCCCTTCATGTAGTTGACAGGCTTGGTAGTGTTAAGCAGCTATACTCAATGATCTTCAAGGTCTTTTCCAAACAAACGATCCTGCAATTCTATGAAATTATTGTTCCAGCTTCTGAAGGAATTAGGGTTAAATTTCCAGGCATTTCCAGGTATTTCCGGGTACTCTGAGAGTATTTCCATGTTTTTTTCTCAGTTTACTGTGACAGGAAAAGCATTGCTGTTTCTGTTAGCTCATTGACGTTGTAGATGTTTCCTGTCTTTGTGTATTGAGACGATGCCATGACGTTATATCTGTTTGACCTGCCATGACAGAAAGAGCCTAGAACAGTCTAAAACTTATCTATGTCTTAGTCTAAAAAACTGAAAATAAAGTAGTAGATGTTCTATATAAGTGATGCTTGGCTAAGAAGAGTACCCTGGTATGAAGAAGCTTGCCTAGAATACAGGAGGCACAAGATTACTCCAATATTCAGTCACAGGTGTCTGTGAGGTGGAGAATATCCCTTACATTGCCTGTATCCTCTTGTTCCAGGCATCACACTGCTTCCCAGCTTCTCAGAGTGTCAAACCCAGAAGTAAAAAAGCAATTTGAGGGTGATTCAGCAGGTTATAAAAGTACACAAAAATGCAAAAGAAATTAGAGATGATTCCTGTATGTGAAACAGTGGTTTGTATAATTTACTATGGCTGTGATAAAACCAAGTTGAGAACAGTGGAATTCATTAGAGTGTTATGGCATTACTGATGTAATCTGCTTTTTCTGAGCTAGCATTTGAGTGACAGCAGCTAGACAGGGCTGAGGCTCTGTTACTTCTCAGCATCTGAAATCTCGGTGAAATTTCTCTTCTATGGGCACTCCAGAAAGTGAAAACAATAGAAGCCAGGGCACTCTTGTGCAAAAAAAAAAATAAGATGCCACCCACATGACACAAGCTGAGGAACTGACATGCGATGTGGTAACTGCTAATGAACTGAACCAGATCTGATGCGGTGTCTTGGCTTTCTAACCAGTTTCCAGTCCTATAACACATCATCTCCTTCTCATGGCCATAATTTTCTGCTTTGAAGGTCTATTCTTTATTCACTCAAATCTTCTCCATGTGTCAAGGACATCATAAGAAGAAATTATTAAAAGCAACGGGCGTAAAAATCCCCATTCCATTGTTTCACTAAAGCGTTTAGATGAGAAAAATTAGGTGAACTCACATTTCAGATGTGTTTAAATTGCTAATCTCGCTGCTCTATCTGTGTTAGTGAATACATTTACAGTAACTTTCACTTTATAATACTTTGGCAAAGCTGTTAGAAAAATTGTTATAAGCCTAGGAGTGGAACTGAACCATGAAAGCTAAACTGTAAGCTGCTGTAAAGCCGGGTTATTAGTATGACAGAATAAAATTTCACACACACCAAAGCTTCTAAGCTGCAATGTTTTGAAAGCAAGAAGAGAGAGCTGGGGAAGTGTAATCAAAGTCATCTACGTTGCCTCAAATACTCCACTGAATGCTGCTATAATAATAGGCTGGGTTCATACGTTCTGTTTTCCAGGCATTTGGTGATGTTGTTGGGGAAAGTCTTTGGTGTGATAAAAGAAGCACAGCCCAAGACCACGTAAGCAACGTGGACAGCATGCAGGACACATCTTCAAGCATCAAGCTGAGAGAGAGGAAGAGGAGTACAGCAAGCTGGAAAGGTATCATTTTCAGTTTCTGTAGTGAGCTGAAAAATGATGCTGATACCTGACCATAAAACCATGTGAGGGACAGAAGAAAACAGGTAATTTGAAGACAGTTTCTCTTGAATGCAATCAGTTAGGGCTGAAATGTCACAGTTGTGTTTTCCAATGGAGCTTCACCCTTGGGTTATTTCACAGGCCTGTTGCAAGAGTCCTGAAGAATAAAGAGCTGTAATTCACCCAAATGCTGTCACACTTTCCACTGAGAGGTTCAGTACAGTAACACAATCCAGAACAGACTGTCTGGAGCAAGGCCCAGCTGTATGCTGAGGGCAGGCCTAACTCAGCTACCTTATGTATAATTAGTTATTTGTCCACATATAATCAGTCTCGGTGTGTAAGTCCCAGTCTCTCAGACCAGAACTGATTTCCACCAGGTACTTTTCCCAGTACTTGCATGGTGGAATATGCCCACATACGTCAAGCTGCTACCGATTGAAGGTAGTGTCAGAGTGTTTGATAACAAAGAATTATGGAACAAATCAGGTCTCCTTAGATGTCAGTGTTATTGTAAGATATTTTCTCTTGCTCCTTACCTATGGCCTCAGTATCAGATCTGGCTCCACTGGATCCCCACGCTGAGATGAGTCCTAACAGCATCAGTTTTCTGATGTCTTCCAACACTGAAATTCAGTTAAAAACATCTTGTGTGACTTTTAAACCAATGCTTATCTTCCCTGCTGGCAGACCAGCTCTACAAAGTTCACATGGACACACAAGCTGTGGCTTTTTGAAGGCTGTGGTAGTTTGAGGGGCCCTAGATCTCCCTGAAACAAAACCACAGGGGCAAAGGTCCATCCCCCTGCTCATCCCAGGGTATTATAATATTGTTATTCTATTTCATCTTCCAGTATCACAGCTTAAAAAATTGTGCCTGACCGATCTGTCTCCCTGCTCCTCCCATCCTTGCTTCTCTCTGGGAAGAGCACACTCTTATCTCGTGGTTTGTGGGGGCATTGGTGGGCAGGGAATTGAACCACTGAGGCCTTGTAAGCCCCAGCTGGGAAGGGCAGTTTTAGCCAACCCTCAGGCCAACTGAGGGCAGAAGGGGTGAAGGATTCTGGAAGGTCAGTTTGGGTCTAGTAGATTTTGTACTCATTCTCCCTGATTGCCTTTTGTACCTCTTGTAAATAGAATTTATCTTTAGACTTCCAATTAGTGTGTGGTATCCTCGTTCTTACTCCTGGAAAGAATTAAGAATTCTTAATTAATTAATTAAGAATTTCTGCCCTCCAGTACCAGGTAAGCTTGTGGCCCAAACAGGGACAAAGGAAAATGGATGAATTTAGTGTAGAGGTTCTTGCTCCTGTAGCCCTTTTGTCATTGATATGCTGTCACTCAGGTACTTAGAGCATGTCTTTGTGTCTGTTTCTTTTCTGATCTTTAGAAAACCACGTTGTCTCTGACAAGAGCTAATTCCTGCAGTAACACACAGTCCACAGAGCTGTTTGCATCCTGATTGGCATCCATGGTGTGGTCAGTAAGTCTGACAGGATTTACAGTTCTGACATCCAGACCACTGTGCGTACACTGCTTCCCTGCAAATGCTCCATTCACAGTTCTTCTGTGCCTTCAGCAAGCTTTTCAGTGTGATGATCTCCCTGTGTCATGCAAATATGATTATTTCATATAGTATTATTTTTTTTCCCTTCCAGATAATGGGACATTCCTAGCTTGCTCAGGTTTGCTCATTCTGATTCTTTCAGGTTGGCTTGTACCTGCTAACAGAGGTGGGGACAGTTTTGCTGATTTGGCTTTCAAGTTTTCATGCCTAAAACCTTGACAATGTTTCCAGTAATTGTTCAAAGCATAGCACTATTGCAACTGCAAGGCTGCAAAGATGCCCAGAAGAGGAACAATGATGGCTTCATGCCACCAGCTCTGCAGCCAAGTCCCAACAGGCTGCAAAATGTAGAACATCCCAGAGAAGAGCGTTGTGCTAACGTTGGTCAGATCTGCTTCCTTGGGAGCTATAGCAGCTTAGAGCAACCTGGAGGTTATTCTCATACTTTCTTAGTAGAGTGAAATTACTGGTCATTAGTTTGAAGGAGTCAGTACCTGTTCTATTTGGCTTTGTACAAATACATTAGAAATGAAGCCTGTATCCCAAAGGTAAGGACTATGAGAGACAACAGAAAGAGAAGGGGAACAAAGGCAAGAAAGATGAAGTAGTTTGTCCAAGGTCACCAAAGTCAGAGGCAAATGCAGGGAAATAAAAGGAAGATTGGCAGTGTTCATACTCTCAGGTTTTCCTGTTGCAGGATCCTTTTTTTGTTTGTTTTGAAAATGCCAATAGAAGAGAGTCTTACCTTCCTGCTATTTTGGGTCATGCATGAAGAGTGCTGTAACCAATTAACATAGGAATCAGCAATATTTTTCTACCACATTTGCTTTTCTGTTGTCCTGTTGTTCACAGTGTTACCGTAACACTTTTTCAGACGCATTTGCCGTAGCAAAATCTTTCCCAGTGTCTTGAACACTCTTGATTAATTTCAATACTTGAATCTATGATTCTCATCCCTCTGAATAATCATTAAATGACGTTAGATAGTAACCTGGAGATTTAAATGTCACTCCTGAACAGAGTTTTTGTTTGTGTTTGCAAGATAACGGTTTGGTTTCAGGTTTTGATTTTCTGCTTTTCAATTTATTTTTGTGCCTGTGCATATTTGTGTTTCTATGAGTTACACCCAGACAGAAATGGTGTTAAACATCTTCTGAATATCTGCAAGAAGTGATGTGATTTTTGTGGTTTCTATTTCACCAGATAACGCTTGGATGACTTCTCTCTGTCACAACACGAATAAAACTGCCTTTTTAATGTTTGCATTGCCTGTTGACACTTTAAACTATTGTATACAACTTGGGAAAAGAAACTAACTGGAGAGAAATTGTCCAGTACCAGAATTTTTCTGTGTATTTTTTTTTTTTCAGCGGAGTTGAGCTTTTCAATCATTAGGCCAGATGCTGGGATACTGCTAATTAACCCACAATGAGTGAATGACACAAACGATGCAGTGGAGACCACTAAAATTGCTTGCATATGTGGCTGTCCTCTTGCATGAGTTAAGGTGGTGATCTGTAACCTACTGCACTTTATTGTTGACAGTACCAAGATGGGCAGCTTTGTACTATGTGCATCTTCATTCTTCAGCTTTGTCTTTGAACATGACTGAATTTAATGGTGAAAATCCCTGTAGGCAGTATTATACCCTAGGTTTCCCACCACTGAACTAAGACAACCCAGTCTGGTTCTGTGGGATTTTGACTTCAGTGTTGGTAATATTCAATTATTTAGTCTGTTGGCTGGACTGACTCTATGTGTGATTCTTTAGTGGCTCTGCAACTGTGGGGGTGGGAAAGGACCTCTGGGGACCATCTAATCCAACTCCCCTCCTAAAGTAGGGTCAGATTGCACGGGTACTTGTCAAAGTGGGTTTTGAAAATCTGCAGAGACTCTGGAGAATCTACCCTTACAAATAGGATTCTGATGATTTTTTAAAATTTTTTTAATTTTTTTTCCCCACATCTTGAGTACTATGCCCAGTTCTGGGCCACTCAGTTTAAGAAAGGTGTTGAGGTATTTGAATGTGTCCAGAGAAGGGCAGCAGATTGGGGCTGGAGCACAGCCCTGTGAGGAGAGGCTGAGGGAGCTGGGGGAGTTCATCCTGGAGAAGAGGAGGCTCAGGGCAGACTTTATTGCTCGCTACAACTATCTGAAGGGAGGTGTAGCCAGGTGAGAGTTGGTCTCCTCCCAGGCAACCAGTGACAGAATGAGGGGACACAGTCTCAAGCTGTGGCAGGGCAGGTCTGGGCTGGATGTTAGGAAGTTCTTCACAGAAAGAGTGGTTGGCATTGGAATAGGTTGCCCAGGGAGGTGGTGGAGTCACCATTCCTAGAGGTGTTTAAAAGGAGACTGGATGAGGCACTTAGTGCAATGGATTAGTTAATTAGAAGGTTTTAGGTGATAGGTTAGACTGAATGATCTCAGAGATCTTTTCCAACCTTGTTAATTCTGTGATTTTGTGATCTGAGTTCCTGTGGGTGTTGGTCAACACTGGGTGACACTGGCTTTGAAGTTGCTTCCTGAAGTGCTCTTATCAGCAACATCATCCATAATGCTCAGTTCTAGTTGGGTAATAATTGCCTGTCTACACAGTACTCCTTTACAACCATTTTCTCCTGTGTAGCTATATATATATGTAGTCATTACTGAAAAGTGTAAATAAAGAATCCTTTTAGTGGTGTAGTTTCCCTGGGTACCTACTGTGCTCTTATTATCTAAAACATCCTCCCCATCTGTAGTTCTGTTCTATTAAAGGAATAAAGACCTAAGTATGAATTAAAAATTAAAGTGCTTGTTGTAGATTGGAGAGCAAGGTCTATTAGAATATATCTGGCACTAGGCTCACAGTACAGTAGATAGATTACACTGAGCACCAGTTAAGCAAGGGGATGAAAAATGAGTGATTTTCATCATTCAGTTAAATATAGTGCTAAGTGGTATGTGCTAGCATTAAAAGCAAATTACTTAGCACTTCACCAATCACAGCATGAGAACATTCCATTGGAAGCAGTATTTCCAGTGATGCTCAGCCCTCGGTTTTATTAAATAAATCAGCTGTTAATGCTTAAGGAAGCAGTTGAAGATGTATTGCTATGATAATAAAAAGATTGAAAATGTAAAAATGAAGAGAAGCAGTCCCTCATTTTAATTAAATGCCCTGAGAAAAGCTCCCCTCTTTCTTAACAACAAAACCCTAAAGAGCTGGTAGATCCATAATATTTGCCTCTCCTGGCCCTTCTTTAGGTCTTTCTTTCTTACTAATGAATATCACCTTCCCTTTTTCTTTCTTTTTTTTCTTTTTTTTTTTTTCCCTGTGCTTTATAATGACATCTTTTTTTTCTCATAAATCTGCTGCCATGTCACTGAACATTTTGATGAGCTTTTCTGATTCCCTCTTATATCTCCTTTATAGGATATTATTACCTAGTAATCTAGATGAGGAGCCTGATTCCCAGCACAGGTGCTTTTTGGCAGGTCAGTTAAAGATGATGGAGATTTGCGAATTCACAGCAGAAGTTTTGACACTGAGGACTGCCTTTATACCGCGTATCAATGCTGTTTTCTCCACAGCAATGGGCACTTGAATCTGCTGTCCAAACACGTGGAAGATGTAAGAAGTCATAAACCTTTCTGAGTCTCAGATCATTCTCTCTACAACTTCCTGAAGGGAGGTTGTAGCCAGGCAGGGGTCGGTCTCTTCTGCCAGGTCATCAGTGAGAGAATGAGAGGACACAGTCTCAAACTGTGCCAGGGCAGGTTTAGGCTGGGAATAACACATGCAGGAGGTGGCCAGAGGTCTGAGCCACAGAGAGCAGAAGAGAAAATTACAGTTCAGGTGTCAACATTATGAGGTTAGAGAAACTATGGAGGAAGATCTTGAGTCCTTTCCTTTTCCCCTAGTGTCGTTGTTTGGGGAGTCCTATTTTGAGTTGTCTTCTGTAGTTAATTTTGAAGGCTGTTTTGATAAGGAGAGAAGGATAGAAAGTGAGGAACTGACTAAAAAAGATGAACGCCAAAAGTCTCCTGTCAGCAAGTAATTGCAGGAGCTGCTACATGAAGTGAAATATTACTTCATTGTAAAAGCAGCAATTGGTTGTTTTCTGTGGTTAGGGGAGGAAGAGTAAGGGACAATCAGCTTAAATTTCTTGCTAATAGTCCTGACTTTTGGAGACAGGGCAAACAACCATACCCAAGGGATAAACTAGATAATCTATTTTTAGTACCAAGGTCGGCTGGAGATATTTTGAGTTTTCTTCTGGGGTTATGTGAAAATTATGTTGGCCCCAAACAAGTATCTTTTCCATTCATGCTTAGCAACTAAGTGAAACCAGTTTGGTTCTATACAGCAGAGGTCTTCACACTATCGGTGTAGAATAACAATGCTGGACCTAAAAGAATTATCTTGTAAAATCTTGGCTTATTTTTAAAAGTTTCCTTGTGAAAAACGAAGAAACAAACAGAAAAGGTTAATTCTTTACAACATCTGTTCTAAACCAAAGCTGTTAAGCGAGCTTTTCTTCTCTGTTTGGAGTAGATTTCTCTTTTATTTCCCTATCATCTTCCACTTAGATATGTGCTCAGAAGTTGTTTGCTTTTTTTTTTCTTTCCTGTTTTACAAGTGCTTTACTCAAAGTGATTCTTTAAACCTTGAAACAAACCAACACATATTTGTTGTGGTAGTAAAGTAACCTTTTCCTCTCAAGATATTTAAGGACAGGGTATTTAACCTAGTTTTCAACACACAGAACTCCTTTTTATTTTTATTCTCTAGGCTGACATGTAATGGTTCTGATGCATCTTTTCTGGGCATGCCAATGCTGTCATATACACTAATGTGAAATAATGACACAGGGTTGACTTAACTAGACATAATAGAGCATATTTCTAAACCGTTCTGTGTGAGAGGTATACCCACAGATCTTGCTACTTGATAGTGAATCTGGAGCATTTCCTCCTCTGTGCCATGATGGATATTTATAACAGGCTCCTACTCCAATGGCATGGAGTCCTCACATAAAAAAAATACTACATAACGATTTGAAAACATGGACTACACATGCCATTGTTTCAGGCAAATTTTTAGAACTTCAATGTGTGCCTTCACCTGTGCCTTTAACACAGACATGGACATGACACCATTGACAGCTAATTAAGACTTATTCCAACCAGAACTGTGTTGCAGCCTTAGCAGGGCATTGTGATAGTAAAGAATTTGGAGGACAGGATTAAAAGAAATGGAATGTGCTCCTTTTGGAATAAATTAGGAGAAAGGTACCATAGTATGAGTTTGGAGGACGGGATGAACAGAATTGGAATGCACTTAGGCACTGGAATGGACTGCCCAGGGAGGTGGTGGAGTCACCATTCCTGGAGGTCTTTAAGAAAATATTAGATGTGGCACTTGGTGGCATGGTTTAGCTGATGTCATGGTGTTAGGTTATAGGCAGGACTTAATGATCTCAGAGATCTTTTCAGCCTCAATGATTCTGTGATTCACTGTGTGGTGCTGTGGTGCTTTTATTCTGTGTAGAATTTGGGATTATATAGAATTTTCTTAGACTTATGGAATAGGATAAACATATCTCTTATATTTTGTTCAGCCCCTTTGAGAGCAAAGTCCATAGCCCTGGACTTTCTCTGAATGGATGTCAAAGGAGAGGGGACAAAGTCTTCTCAGTTGTGCCCTGTGATAGAACAAGGGGTAATGGATATAAACTACAGCAGAGGAAGTTCTGCCTCAACATGAGGAAGAACTTTTTTACTGTGAGGGTAATGGAGCATTGGAATAGGCTGCCAAGAGAGATTGTGGAATCTCCTTCTCTGGAGACTTTCAAGACCTGTCTGGATGCATTCCTGTGTGACCTGAGCTAGATTCTGTTGTCCTGCTATGGCAATGGAGTTGGACTTGAAGATCTATGGAGGTCCTTTCCAAACCCTAGCATCCTGTGGCCCTATGAATTCTCTAGAAAACTTTATTTGCAACTAGTACCCTGGTCCTAAACTGTAACAGATGAGACGTGTAACCATGTTGAATTTGGAGCAATGGGCAACTATCACCTAAATGCAGCACATAAACCTCTGTGTGTGTAGTCACGTGGATAGCATAAATAGCAGGACATATTTCGGTGGCAAGGCTCTGTATTTCAAACCTGTTCTAATTTTTGCCTGCTCTAGTTTTTACTTCCTATTTTTAATTAAAATTAGGTGTCTGGAGTCATATGTGTGTATTTTCCCACACATATGATCTGTGAATCTCTTGTAGCAGCTTTATCAGGGAACATATATTACTGTTTCATAGAATCTTTCATACTAGAAGTGGAAGTGCCTAAAAGCATCACATGATGCTTTTTCTTTATCAGTTTGTGCACAAAAATGGCTTTCAGCCTCCTGTTTTCAGATTTCCATTTAAAATTCTTTATATTTGGGTCCAAAAATTACATTGGCACTAGAAAGCTTGCTACAAGGTTGACCTAAGTCTTAAATGCTGGCTTTTCCCTATCAATCAGTGGCCTTATGCACATGAATCCAGCTTATCATGAACGTATTTCAATCAAGGCTGGGGCAGTACTCTTAAACCAAAGGCTTTTCTGTGCTCTCCTGACAACCAGAGTGATTGTAGAAGGAATATCAATAAAGCTGGTACAGGCGGCTTTGGTCCAAGCTTGGTTCAAGAAGAGAAGAAGTCAGACCGGATTAATGCTATTGCATTCAGGTTCCTAAATTTTATCTTTCCTCTTCTACCCTTGCTATTGTAATCACAAGCTCTTTGAGCACAGCTGTGCCACCTGAAGAGATCATCTGCAGCTCCTTTTTCACACAGGAGGGGCTCCCATGGGAGCTCTCCCTCACCCATTTCAGGGTAAACAGCAAATACCTTCTGTGGCGGCTGCTCAAGCTTTGCAGGGCCGTTTTAATCGAAGCAGGTGAAACAATATTCACATCAGCAGCTCCACCAGCAGCTTTGTGCACGTTCATCCTTGAAAGAAGGGGTGGTGAGGACAGATGGGGGTGATGGTGTGATTCCTTCATTCAGCACAGCTGCAACTGAGCTCAAATGGTTCTGTGTTACTCTGGCTGGCTGGTTTAAAGGTTTCTTTCAAGTTCTGTGTTTCTTATTTGACTCTTATTGGACTCTCTCAAATTCTCTACAAGACTTCTATTTATAATTTAGGACCCTAGTCCTAAAATTGTAACCTCTGTTGTCTGCTCTGAGGGGGAAATTCAACCCATGTTAAATCTACAGCTCACGTACCTTGGGATAGAGAATAGTGCTAAAACGGGAGCTGCCAACCAGCTTCAGAGTTAACAATGCTAAAGAGGGAATGGAATTCTTCACATTCTCCATGAACATGGTGGACATTACTCTAAAAAAAAAAAGCAGATGGGCTGTTGGTTAAGCTCTTGACTTCCTCTCAATGTGGCTGTCCTTAATTACGTGTGGTGGACAGGGAGTCCCATTCTCTGTGCTGCCCATTCAGCTGGGCTATAGGCATTCCTAGCAGTTATATTCACTGGTAAAATGAAATAAAAAGATGTTGCAAATGACACTGCTTAAAGTGAAGGACCCAATCAGAGGATTTCTCAATGCTTCTGATCAGATAGGATCTGAATGGGAGTGGAAAGGGGCCTCATGCAAGGTCAGAGCTTCGTCAGCAAACGCTGCAGTGTTTTCTACTGGCTTTACTATGTTCCTGAAAGGGGAGTGATTTGCCAGAGTAATTAGGTCAGGATTGTAATAGTTTGGCTTCCTTTTATCCTTGTTATGTGGATCACTCAGATTTATTTTTCCTTCTCCACGGACTCAGCAGTCCCATTTCAAAATTGACATGGTGCTTATCAGAAGTTAGTAATTGGATAGTGCAAGCCATTTGTTTGATAAAGCTGAACTGTTCAGTTTTGGTTTCTAAAAGCTAATAGGCATTGTTCCTTCTTTGACATTTGATTTTAATGGCTGTAATGTTGCTCCTGTCTCAACAGTTCTATGTCTGGGTGTTTTCCTTGACTCCAAGCTTTCTCTGCAGGCTGCAGAAGACTCTTTAACTCTTTAGCTTCTGGCATCTTGCGGTAGTTTCTGAACTCCTCCAAATGCTGTCGTATCCCATGGAGCTGTCAAAGACAAACTGCTATGATTCAATGATAAACTAAAGCTGAAGGTGGAGGTGCATTTTTTCTCAGGTCTATATTGCTCCAGGTAGCTCAGAAATATTGTTATCATAAAGAGAATTTTCACTGTACAAAGAACCACAGAACGTCAGGGGCTGGAAGGGACATTCAAAGCTCAACCAGTCCAACCCCCTTGCCAGAGCAGGATCACCTATACCAGATCACACAGGAATGCAATCCTCTTGTAGTTTAATTTCAATATAGTCCTATGAAAGTTGGTGAAGTGGGTGAAACTTTGGTAGAAAAGGGATATGTAAAACTCCTCTGACTATATAATTTGCCTCCAATGGAGTTCTCCAAGCTACCACTTTTGTTACTATAGGACTGGCCTATTGCAGCTCCTTTTTCTTCAGTCTGTGAGCAAAATCAATGCAACACTGCTTTAAAGCTCTTTTTCTAAGACTGATCTAACCTACACATGGCACTGGCCCTACTTTGCAGTCTTTTAATTGTCTACAAGCATTCAATATTGATTGAAAAAAAAATCCTCTTGTTCCATTCGGAGCAATAGCTAATTATGGTCTTCTCTCCTTGCCGTCTTGACTCTTAGTTCATATCTCCTCCTCAGGAGCTCCTCCCTTTATGGCTAATTACAACCTTTCTCCTCTCCTTGTCTGCTTGATTCATGGCTCACATCTCCTTCTCAGGAATTCCCTCCCTCCTCATTCAGCCTGGAATCTCCTCCCATTCCCACACTGGTTTCTTAAAACTTCATGCTGTTAGAAAGGTGCTGAAAAAGAGGGACTACTTCTCTAAGGCTGGATGGCAAATTCCGCTTAAGAAATAACCACTGGGCAGCTCTTGATCATTGTGTTAGCTAAGACTGGACGTTTAAAGAACATTTCAGCAGCAAAACAAAAATTAAAAGCTGAACAGGAACTGGCTCAAAGTATTTTGTGTAGTCTTATGGGGACTAAAGAAAGGTGACAGGGAGAAGTGCAATCAGTAAATAAAATGCATTTTCTTACAGTTACAGTACAGCAGAATCCTTACTGAAAGAGCTGTTAAAAACAAGTTGTCACTCTTAGTAACTGTAAATACATAACAAAATTAATTAATTACCTTATTATTAAGGAAGGAACACCAGAAGAAAATGTTATGATGAAGTATTATTTTCCAGAAATCTGACTGTAGTAATCATAGAATGGTTTAAGTTGGAAGGGACTTCAAAGCTCATCCAGTTCCAACCCCCTGCCATAGGCAGGGACACCTCCCGCTAGAATAAGTCACTCAAGGCCTCATCCAACCTGGCCTACAACACCTCCAGGGAGGGAGCAGCCACAGCCTCCCTGGGCAACCTGTTCCAGTGTCTTACCACCCTCACTGGAAAGAACTTCCTCCTAACATACCATTTAAATCTCTTCTCTTTCAGTTTAAACCCATTACTCCTCGTCCTGTCATTACTAGACCTTGTGAATAGTCCCTTCCCAGCCTTCCCTTAGGTTATGATTCAATGATCCATGAATTTCTAACTCCTAGGGAAAAAAAATAATCCATCTTATTTTTAAGAGTGGTCTATCAGACTACTGTGCTGTCTCCTGTGCTGTTGTAATCGGTGGGAAATCTCTCTCAGCAAGAAAGGTGTGGAATTGTCTGTCACACAGTGCCATGAGTGAGGCTGATTTGACAGAATCCTACTTGGCACCCTGCATCACAAGTGGGAAGCAGAAATTTCAGTGTCATTCAGGAACTCAAAGGAGAGATATTCCAAGATCGAGAAAATTTTGCTGTCTTTGAGCTAGAACAGGACTAACTCTGTTCAGTGATTTGGCTTTTCAGCTCAGGCTCTTCTCAGTGGTGGCTCTTTGAGCTACAACAGGACTAACTCTGTTCAGTGATTTGGCTTTTCAGCTCAGGCTCTTCTCAGTGGTGGCTCTTTGAGCCAGAACAGGACTAACTGTTCAGTGATTTGGCTTTTCAGCTCAGGCTCTTCTCAGTGGTGGCTCTTTCACAGGCATTGGTTGCCTCTAGCAGTGGCAATGCTGGTGTCTAGAGTTACTGCCAAGGGCTGGGGTGCAGAATGGCTCTTTCTTAGCCTTGTTCCTATTTGAGATCAAGATCACTCCTAAATCTTCTTGTCCCAGTTTGGGGCCACGAGCTACTTGGGACTGGAGGACAGAAAGGACACTTACTCCTTTTGAAGAGTAAGAATGAAGATGCTGCACCGCTATTTGCAGGTGCATATATGCCAAAGGCATTCAGGTAGAATGAATACATCCACAAGCGAGGCCAAGTCTATTGGGCTAAAGCCTTCTAGAAGCCTCCAGCCCTTCCACCCTCAGCAGGGTGAGAGTAGGCCGAAACCTCCCTCCGCAGCCTAGGCCCACAAGGCCTGAGCAGGCCGCGTGACGCAGCTGAAAATCGCCTGCCAGCCACGAGCCATCTGCACACACACAGCCTGAGGCTGGCAGGGGTAATGAGGCAGGCAGGGGCACTGTGAGGCGGGCAGGGAGGCTGTGAGGTGGGCAGGGGCACTGTAAGGCAGGCAGGGAGGCTGTGAGGC